>JASDQU010106711.1:266427-298836 GCA_032191745.1 Picea mariana | reverse complement strand
GACGTCAGCAAGATGACTGGGCAGGTACGGTGGCAAGTGGCAGGGTATGTGGCAGGCAGGTGGATGAATCAACACTCAACAAGTGGCATCGTTCTCGATGAATGGAAAGGTTCCACATGGGACCCTTTGGTTGGCTCATTGGGGTTATGCAAAATTATGGGTTCACCACCGGAGTTGAACCCCCGACCTCCACTATGCTACGGACTAGCAGGACCGGGCTAACCACCCGGGCCACTGTTGGTTCTTACTATGTATATGACAAAACTTATATTTAATTTTGGTTTAAATTTTAATTGGAGGCGGAAAGGGTTGGGGCTTAGCCCCAGCCCATGGTTTCAACCATGGTTGTAACACCCATACACCCGAGGGCGCGAGCACCGTATGCAGGAGTTGGGATAAGGGGCCAACCCTTAGACCCCGTGCCACCATATAACCATCGGCATGTATCGTGGGGCCTATCCCTCAGGGCTCGGGTAGTTTTTTAGCCACCGATATCATGCAAGCGCCTGATGACCAGGATCCAGCTCGGACAGGGGGGCCAGCGCACAAACGGTGGAGCGTCCGGCCACATGACCACCTCCCATATGACCAAGAGCATGTCAAAAGGGGGTTGTGCCCATAATTTTATATAAAAGTGGTTTTTATACTATGTTTTGGATTTTTCATTGATACTAAGCCTGTTAATAATGGATTTTATCAATTTTGGGGAGATATTGGGCATTTTTGGAGCCCAAATTTTGGGAGGAAGTTGGGGATGGATAAACAACTTCAGATCTATAAAAACCAGGCTTGTTTGAGGCCATGGAGGACAGTCAAAGTAGAGTTATGCTGAAGGGAAGCCAAGCGAAATCCATTTTTATGTAGGGAAGCTATTGAGGAGCAGACGCTTGCGGGCCATTTCTGGGAGCTCCAGACATCCATTTTGCATGTTGTTTTCTTTGTTGGGTTATAGAGATCTGGAAGAAAATGACCAGATTAGTCTTGTAGACAATTGGCATTTCTGCGATGTACTTTTGAGATTTTTAACAGAAATAAAGAAGCCTCCCCCATAGAGACAAAGGCCCGGAGACGTAGGCAACGTTGTGCCGAACTCCGTTATCAATTCTCGTGTTATGGTTTGCTATTTATTACTTAATTTCAGATCTGCATATGTGTATATGGATGTCATAATTCCTCTCTTTTCCTCATTCTTTCATTAAGCTTCTTAAAAGGGTTAATTAACACATGCAATTTAAAACTTAACCATAGTCATTAAAAGATCCTATGGATCAAGTGGTATCAGAGCTTGTTGACGTTTGGATTTGAGTTTTGCATGTTAACCAGGGAAAAGCTACAGCGTGGTGAAGGTAAGCTTGTTGCAGAGAATCCATTAATTGGATTGAGAAAGAGAGCTTATCACAGCGAGAAGATGGCATCAGAAGAAGGGATTTCTCAGGATGAGAAAGAGTTTCGGAAAACATTCCTTGCTATGTCGGAGATGGTGAAAGTTTTGTACGAGGATTACTTGGAATGAAAGAGACCAGTTTTGGGTGAATATTCAAAGGGAAAAAGTGAAGAGGAAGAGGATCATCCTCATATTCCTCCTTCACCTCCATGATCACCTCCTTCTTCTCCTTCTTCTTCAAGTTCAAGCTATAAATCTATTGGAAAGAAAAATGTTCATAAGAATAAGAATGAAATGCCATTGTTAAAACTTGATGTTAAATTTGAGTTGCCCATATATGATGGTGAAGTAAATGCAGAAAAACTTGACAATTAGATTAGGCAGATGGAGGTATATTGCAGTGTGCAACAGATCAAGGATGAGGCCACACAAATTAAGTTGGCATCTTTGAGACTTGCAGGTACAAATCTCATCTGGTGGCAAAGCAAGTTGCAAAAAGGAATGCAACAAGTGGGTAATGTATTTCCATCATGGAAGAGTTTCATTTATGCACTTAGGAAACAATTATGTACTTTGGGTTATAAAGAAAAAGCATTAATTGAATGACAATCTTTAAAACTAAGAAAAGGAAAAACAGTGCAAGAATACACCGATGGATTTCGAAAAATGGAATCAATGTTAGATATACCTTTACAAACACAAGAAACTCTTATGAAGTATATAGGAGGTTTACTTGTGCATATTAGAAACACTATTTTCATGTTTGGACCCACTAACCTTGATGAGGTTTCTGTTCAAGCTATGTATATTGAAGCAGGGAAAGCAGGTGTGTCAGGGGAATCATCGTCTTCAAGGAAAGAGGACAAGAGGAAAAGGCATGGAAAGAATGCAAATGCAGTGATGAGGAAGGAATGCAAGCTCTCTTGAGAGCATTGCAAGAAAGAGGGACATGATGAGGACAGATTTTGGCAGTTACATCCCGAGAAAAGGCCAAAGTGGTTCAAGGAAAAGAAGGGAATGCAAACAGTGGCAACGACAACAAAACCCATAGACTTGGGATCGGATTCAAGTGATGAATCAAAGATCTCATTGGTTGGTATGACAGGTAAAATTGGTGAAGGGATTGATTGTAGAGGCAACTTGTTTCATATAAGGGTAATCATGCGACACACTAAGATAGACACATTAATCGACAGTGGATCTCAATCTAATCTAATCTCAGAAGAATTGGTTAAGCAATTGAGGTTAAAAACACAAGTACATCATAAGCCTTACACACTTAAATGGATAAGCAATCATCATCAAATGCACATAGCAAAGCAGTGCACAATCAAATTTGCAATTTCATCTAAGTATGTGGACAAAGTAACATGTGATGTAGTGTCGTTAAGAGAATGTGGAATGGTCTTAGGTAGTCCATATTTATATGATCGTAAGGCAATCTTCTACAAAACAAAGAATCAATATCAATTTACCAAAGCAGGTCAAGATTATGTGGTTCATGCTCATCATGTTAAGGAAAATAAAACACTTCAAACAATGGAACAATTAAAGAAGGCAGTGCAAGCAAGCAACAAACCAATAATTGTTTCAAATGAAGTAATCAATCTTAAGCAAGAACAAGAAATGATTGTTGAATGGAAAATCAATCATAAGTTGCTTCAAGATGAGCTCATGTCGTGCAAATATTTCAAGTATATCAGCTCATTTTCAGTCGTCTTTTTGATGCTTTCATTAGTAATGTTTTCTACATGGATGATAGTGGCTTCAGTAAGATGTAACAGGGTTCAAATGGCTAACAATATACTGTCAGTTGTCATGATTGTGTTATAGTTGATCTTGATGAGACGGGTGCACAGGACAGAGTTCAGGGATAGAGGACAAGCTGGGTGGCCTATCCCGAGCTTGTTGACTGGTCAATAACCTTTTGGGGACCAAAAGGTCTTTTAGTGGGGAGGTGTGATCCAGAATTGGATCCAGGAGCCTGACAGGGCTCAAAAAGGCTCAAAAATGAAAGTGCTCAGAATCCGACAAAACCAACACCATTGCGTCTGTCTCATCTTCTTGATTCTGGCCATGTATTTACTTCGTCAAACAGGCTTCGTATGCGAAAGATATCGCATTTTGTCTGAAAACCCAAACAGGCAAAAAAAAGGGATGACTGTACAGTCCATAAAATGCCACGTGGCAGGCTGACTCTATAGGTCGTACGACCATACAGCTGACATGGCAGATTTTGGTGATGACATGTGGTAGGTGATGGAGCACATGAAAGGTACAGTTGGACCAGTCAAAGGGTGACACATGGCACAGGATGGCGTGGCATGAATGACGTCAGTAGGCTGACTAGGCAGGTACGGTGACAGGTGGCAGGGTATGTGGCAGGCAGGTGGATGAATCAACGCTCGACAAGTGGCATTGTTTTTGAATAATGGAAAGGTGCCACATGGCCCAGTCATGGGCTGCCATGTGGCACCCTTTGGTTGGCTCGTTCAGGTTATGAAAAATTATGGGTTCACAACTGGAGTCGAACCCCCAACCTCCACTATGCTACGGACTGGCAAGACCGGGCTAACCGCCCGGGCCACTGTTGGTTCTTACTATGTATACAACAAAAATTATATTTAAGTTTGGTTTAAATTTTAATTGGAGGCAGAAAGGGCTGGGGCTTAGCCCCAAACCATGGTTTCAACCGTGGTCGTAACACCCATACACCCGAGGGCGCAGGCACTGTATGTAGGAGTTGGGATAAGGGGCCAGCCCTTGGACCCCGCGCCACCATATAACCACCGGCATGTATCGTGGGGCCTATCCCTCAGGGCTCAGGTATTTTGTTAGCCACCGATCCCATGCAAGCGCCTGATGACCAAGAGCCAGACCGAATAGGGGGGCCAATGCACAAACAATGGAGCACTCGGCCACGTGGCCGCCTCCCATATGAACAAGAGCATGAAAAAAGGGGGCTGCACCCATAATTTTATACAAAAGTGGTTTTTATACTATGTTTTGGATTTTTCATTGATATTAAGCCTGTTAATAATGGATTTTATCCATTTTTGGGAGATATTGGACATTTCTGGAGCCCAAATTTTGGGAGGAAGTTGGGGATGGATAACCAACTTTAGATCTATAAAAACCAGGCCTGTTTGAGGCCATGGAGGACAATCAGAGCAGAGTTATGCTGAAGGGAAGCCAAGCCAAAGCCATTTTTATGCAGGGAAGCTATTGAGGAGCAGACGCTTGTGGGCCATTTCTGGGAGCTCCGGACATCCGTTTTGCATGCCATTTTCTTTGCTAGGTTCTAGAGATCTGGAAGAACATGACCATATCAGTCTTGTAGCCAATTGGCATTGCTGCGATGTACTTTTGATCTTTTTAACAGAAATAAAGAAGCCTCCCCCACAGAGACAAAGGCCCAGAGATGTAGGCAACGTTGTGCGGAACTCCATTATCAATTCTTGTGTTATGGTTTGTTGTTTATTACTTCATTTTAGATCTGCATATGTGTATATGGATGTCATAATTCCTCTCTTTTCCTCATTCTTTCATTAAGCTTCTTAAAAGGGTTAATTAACACATGCAATTTAAAACTCAACCATAGTCATTAAAAGATCCTAAGGATCACTAGTGGCCATGAGATCTTCATGGAGGAGGTTAGTATCTTAACCATCTCTATGTTTTTCATCATTATATATTTATATAGTATTATGTATATTTATTTTGATATTTTATTATATGATGTTTTGTAGTTTCTATGCCCCTATAACAGACCCTCTATGCCAATAGATGCATCAATTTTTGTCTCGACCACCACTGATACAGTAGTAGAGGTATCCTACTCATTCAATGTTCAACATACAGATCTATGTGTCACATTAGATAAATTCATATAATGATTTCTTTCTTTTCTCGCATCCTCAAATTTATAATGTTCTTGTGTTTCTATAGGTTGTGGTACCAGAATATGCCAGGCAATGTCCACCTAGGATGAACAAGTCACCTGCTTCATAGGTATAATGCACTACATTGAATATTGTTTAAATATCAAATTTGTTGTATTTATGTTGTTCAATTTTACTATTTTCACTAATAACAATATTATTAATATGTATGTAGGTTTTTTATTGTTTCTTTAGCTATAGTAATAGTCTAGTCCTTGGGAACGCTACCATGGACTTTGGGTTACTTGTTTCTAGGCCAAGGGACATGCCATCACATTTATATCCCATTGGGGTTGAACACTGCTCATCCCCACCATCTTTCATATTCCATGCATCCTCAATGGCTACAATTGTAAACCACCCATCCACATCATATATTCCATCGCATCCACCCACATTGGATGCACCCGTATTCCACTAACCCCCCCCCTACCCCCAATCACCATTTCCATCTACGACATCCACCAAGGATACCATAGTAGATGTTGCCTCAAAGTAGGTTGTACAACTGAGCACTCCACCAACCAGCGACTCTCCACCATTGATGATCAATTTTTTTGTATCATGAATGGAATTCATTGTATGCATATTTGTTTAAATTTCATGATTTGATCCTTGTAAGTGATACATGGTGGAATCTCTAATAGATTAGAGTCACAGAGAAGAGTAACAACCTCATGATTGTCAGTACCATTTGTGGTTATTTTTATTATGTCAAATTAGAAAGTATCATTTTGTAAGTCTTTAAATTCATTGTGGAAAAAAACTTATAACAATGGTTTTTTTGTGTCCAGTCTCTAGAGTGACTAACCATGCCCAAGCACAAAACCACTCGAGGTGATTCTTTGAGAAAGAGAAGAAATATGGATTTCTAGGATAGTTTTGAGGGTGGTAAGGGTGGAAGTGGTCAATGAGTGACAAATGACTACCATCTTGTATCTAGGACACCATATTGTAGTTTTTTATGTTAGGGAACTTGATTTCATTTTGCATAATGGCAACGATGTGCCATTTTGTAAACAATGTATAGTTTAGAAAATTTTGAATATATATGTATATACATACACATTTCATGGCATGTTTTTCATGAATCTCATTTTTGTTTATTTTATGATGATGAATATATGAATTTCAAAGTTTTTCGATTTTCTCTCTTTTCTATTATATATGAATTTGAAATAAATAAATCTAATCTAAATGGATTTAAATAAATCTATTCTCAAAAGATAACTCTCAAAAACAATAAATATAAACAATTTTGTATCTTTATTCTTCTAAGAACTAATTCCACATAAAAATACTACTACAAGGATATTCTTAGGAAACATAGATTTGCATTGTTTTATAAAGGGAGAAACGTACATGAACATGAACAAAATAATCCATGAATTGAAATGAATGCACACTTTGGGTTTATGGATATCTTTGGGATAATGAATACACGATGAGAAAATGAAATGTCAAACTAAAAATATCCTATAACATTCAATTTAAAATCTCTTAGTATGATTTTGGAGGTGATGTTAAAAAGCATATATCACTAATCAAAATCATGATAGTCTTTTGAGTTCATGACATACATAAAATATAAGTGGAATATTGTTTTTCAATAGTTTGAAGGAGAAACTCATACATCGAAAGATAGAAGGATCACTTAACACATCAATGTAGATTTTGATGAGCTTGTAGATTCAATAAATTACATTTAACTAATAGAAACTACAATTACCTTTACAATATTCAATAAATCCACTTATTATAGGAGATGTTTTTTGAATACTATACAAATATATTTTAGGTTCTATCAACTATTTCACAAAATTTGGATAGATTTATGAAATTTTGATGAAATGAAATCAATTTTATCTCAATTTGGTTCAGTATTCAATTAGATTTTGAGTGCATTATTACACTAATCATTTTAATAATTTAATGGATTGGATTAATTAGTTTTTAAAGTGTTAAGGAATTATAGGTAAGTAAAAATAGTTCATTTTTTCTAAAGTCCTTATAAATACTTTTGTTACCCATTAATCAATCTCTTATGGTGGAAAATATTGCTAAGTGATAAATCCGTACATAATTAATGTTTCTCAAGGACCTAAATTTGGTGAAAGACTGCAGTTCCATCCTAGTTAAGACTCGAGGAACCAATAATAAGAATCGTGTAGGATATTCCCAAAAATAATCTCCAATTACTCCTTCAATCAACTCTTGTTACACCTTCAGAAAGAAGCATACAATTATATGACTAGGAGGAAAGAGATACAATGACATGACTATAAGAATTATTTCTTGGGAGGTTGTCTCAAGTAGAGAAAGAGTAGGTGCTAAGATATTTCATAAGAAGTGTAAACAATCAAATCAACTAGATTCCCTACATGGGATTAATATAGAATTATGTTTTTTAAGATTTCATTATTTTTGTGACTATTTTATAGAACTTATTATCATTAATTATTTAGTTTTATTTAATTTGTCATTTTTGTGCATAATATCAACGCATTTAAAAAACTAAATGATATTTTATGAATTAAATGGTATACAATGTTAAAATTATTTAGAATAAAAATCACGACCCCATAAACAAGTTGAGAAAAAGAGTCTATATATATTTTTAGTGAAATAAATTGAACGAATATTAGGGGCCCCACTATTTAAATATGAAAAATAATATTACATACTTGATTTCTCCACGATCTTGATTTCTTCGAAGCAAAAAATTCAAAATCTACTAGAAGTTTTTCTATACAACATCATAACAGTTTCCTTTCCATGCCTTACCTTGCCTTGCCTTGCCATGCCTTTCCTTTCCATGCCTAGCCTTGCCTTTCCTTTCCTTGTCTTTCCTTTCCATGGCATGCCTTGCATTTCCTTGTCTTGCCTTGCCTTGCCTTACCATGCCATGCCATGCCATGTCATGT
This sequence comes from Picea mariana, assembly GCA_032191745.1. Taxonomy (NCBI): domain Eukaryota; kingdom Viridiplantae; phylum Streptophyta; class Pinopsida; order Pinales; family Pinaceae; genus Picea; species Picea mariana. Next base: position 290,587 of record JASDQU010106711.1, on the reverse strand, counting down.
CTTTCCTTTCCATGCCATGCCATGCCATGTCATGCCTTGAATTGCCATTCCATGCCCTGTCTTTCCTTGAATTTCCATGCCATGCCTTTACATTCCTTTCCTTTCATTTCCTTACCTTGTCATGCCTTTCCTCACCTTTCCTTTCCATGTCTAGCTTTTCCTTGCCCTTTATTTTCATAACTTTCCTTGACATTTCATTTCATGCCTTGCCTTGGCATGTCGTGTCATGTCGTGCATTTCATTTAATTTCATTGAATTTCCTTTCCTTGCCTTGCCTTACCTTTCCTTGTCATGCCATGACATGACTTTCCTTACCATGCCATTCCTTTAATTTCCTTGACTTTCCATGCCATGCCTTTCCTTTCCATGAATTTTATTATCTTGCCTTGCTTTGTCATTTATTACCTTTCCTTTCCTTTACTTTCCCTCACTTTATTTTACTTTCCTTTTCTTTCCTTTTCTTTCCTTTCTTTCCTAGCCTTTCCTTTCATTTCCTTTTCTTGGATTTCCTCCCCTTACCTTTCCTTTCCTTCTGATGTATTTCGTTACCTTACCTTGTATTTCCATGCCATGCCTTGCCTTTCCTTTTCTTTCCTTTCCATGCCTTCCGTTTCCATGGGTTTCCTTTATTTTCCTTCCCTTGCCTTGCTTGCCTAGTCTTGCATTACCTTGACTTGCCATGTGTTACCCTTCCTTGCCTTACCTTGGCTTGATTGCCTAGCCTCGAATTTCCTAAATGGATTCAAATTTGTATGAATATAAAAGGGTGAGATCATGATAATCTAAGGAAATAAGAGATTATAGGCATGCCACAAATCAGCCTTAGCTTACTTATTTTTATAAAAGAAAACTACCTTGTAAGTCTATAGGTTCCATGCTTAAGCATTTGTCATGAATGTGAGGTTATGTTAATAAAACAAACAATTGGGTTTATTATATGTTGGGATAACATAATCAAAATAGAAATAAGAGGGTTGAAATTTCATGTCACTCTATCCAAAATGAAGAATGGTTCATTATAATGGAAATCAGAGCATGCTATAAGGGTTTCTTAATACAAAATAAACACATAAAATAAAAGTGCGCAATAAATCCTCACATCAAATGAACCTTAAATTCTCCATTAATATTTCCAAAATATTGTACAATGTATCCCAAGAGGAGAGCTCCTAAATCCACAAATTGTCTATCCTTTACAATGGAGAGAGAGAGAACCCTTATTTATAGAGAGAGTCTCTTCCCTTATGGAATAAAATATTCTTATTTTCTAACTGACTCCATGACAAGTAAAATAAATATTATAATAATGGATTAGTTAGATATCTCTTCAATCTGCGGTTGACCATGTTACAACATGTGGACATTAGCCTCTCCAAAGTGATTCAGCCTCATCCAAAAATCATAGTAGTATGGACCAAATAATTCACATGAAAGGTAAACACCACCAAAAATAGGCATCAAGATAATTCAAATGTCAAGTGTCCACATGGGTTGTTCCCTCCAAGAATTTTCATTCATGAAACCACTCAACATATGTGAATTCCAAGGTATCCAACTCCATGGATGAATGTGAGAGATTCCAAGTGGATGGAGCATCCACAAGAAATCATGTGATCAACTCCACAAAATATAAAGTATATTGTCTCAACACAAGTGTGTCTTTCATTTCTTGCCTAGAATTCCCTAGCCTTCCCTTTCCTTACCTCTTCTTTCCTACCCTTGCCTTCCCTTCTCTTGCCTTTCCTTGTCTTATCTTACCTTTACTTGTCTTGCCTTGTCTTTCCATGCCTTTCCTTTCCTTTATTTTCTTTCCTTTTCTTACCATACATATCCTTACCTTACCTATGCTTGCCTTTCCTTTCCATTCATTTCCTTTCCTTTCCTTCCCTTACCTTTCCTACCCTAGTCTTTCCTTTCCTTTCACAACCTTTCCATGTCTTGTGCTCCCTTCCCTTATCTTTCCATGCCTCTCCTTTCCTTTCCTTTTCTTGCATTGATTTCCTAGAATATACTTTCCTTAGCTTTCCTTACATTTCATTTCCTTTCCATGCCATGACCTTCCTTTCCCTTACTTGAGAAGTCGTGCCTTTCCTAGCCATGCATTACCTTTCCTTTCCATGTCTCTCATTTCCTTGACATGTCTTTCCTTGTATTTCCATACCTATACCTAGACATATACCTAGAACTTTCCTTGCCATGCCTTTCCATGCCTTGACTTTCCTTTCCATGTCTATCATTTCCTTTCCTTGAACTTCCATACCTTGAATTGACTTTCCATGCCATGACATGTCATGCCTTGTATCTCCTTGCATTGAATTGGTTTGCCTTTCCTTTCCTTTCCTTGATATGTCATACCATTCCATAATTTTCCTTTCCATGACATGCCATGACCTGCCTTTCCATGCCATGCCTTAACTTGTATTTCCATGACTTTCCTTACCTTTCCATTCCTTCCATTTCCTTGACTTTCCATGCCATACCTAGACCTATAATTATACCTAGACCTTTCCTTGCCATGCATTTACATGCCTTGTCTTTCCATGAATTCCCTTTCCATTCAATGCCTTGAATTTACATACCTTTCCATTTCTATCCTTTCCTTTCCTTGAATTGACCCATCATGCCTTTCCTTTCCATGCCTTGAATTTCCTTTTCATGCATTGCCTAGACTTTCCATGTCTATCCTTGCCTTGCATTTCATTTCCTTTCCTTACCTTGATTGTCCATGCAATGATTTTTCTCGATGACCCTTTCCTTTTCTTTATATTCCTTTCATTTCCATTCCTTTCCTTTCCATGTCATGCCTTTCCTTGCCTTTCATTTCCTTGTCATGTATTGCCTTTCCTTCTCTTGCATTCCATTTCCTTTTCTTGACTTTCCATGACATTCATTGTCTTGCCTTTCGATTCCAATACATTCCTTTCATTGCCTTTCCTTTCATTTAGATGCCATGACTTTCTTTTCCATACCATTCCATGCCTTACATTGACTTTCCATTACATGCCTTACTTTGTAATTCCTTTCCTTTTGTTGTCATACCCTACATTTCATTTCCTTTCCTTTCCATACCTAGAACTAGACCTATACATAGACCTTTCCTTGCAATGATTTTCCTTAAAAACCATGTCTATTATTTCCTTTCCTTTCCTTTCCTTTCCTTTCCTTGACTTGTCATGCCATGCATTTCCTTTCCATGAAATTCCTTGCCTTATCATGCCTTTCATTTCCACGCATTACATTGCCTTACCATACCAGCTTGCATTTACATACCTTTCATTTCCTTTCCTTTCCTTTCCTTTCCTTTCCTTGCCATGCCTTGCATTGCCTTACCTTTCATTTCCTTTCCTTGCCTTTCATTTCCATGTCTTTCATTTCCTTTATTTTTCTTTCCTTTCCTTATGTTTCATTGTCTTACCATCCATTTTTTTTCCATGACTTTACTTGCCTTGCCATGCTTTGCATTTCCATGGTATAGGTCATTTTCTATGTCATGGTCTAGGTCATGGTCTGGGTATAGGTATAAGTTCAGGTCTAGGTCATGTCTTAGGTCTAGTAATAGGTATACATCCAGGTCTAGGTCATGATCTAGGGTTAAGTATATGTCTAGGTCTAGGTCATTCCATTTCTAGCCTTGCCTTGCCTTTCATTTTATTTCCTTTCCTTGACTTGCAATTCCATGCCTTACATTACCATGCCTTAACTTGTGTTTACATACTTAGACCTAGACCTTTCCTTTCCATGCCTTTCCATGCCTTTCCTTCCCATGCCTATCCTTGCCTATCCTTACCATGTATTTCCTTGCCTTTCCTTGCCATGTCGTTCCTTGCATTTCCATCCCTTGCCTTTCCTTTCCATTTCTTGAATTGCCTTTATTTGTCTTGCCTTGCCTTTCCTTTTCTTGACTTTCCATGAAATTTCTTGCCTTTTCTTTCCATGCCTTTCCCTACCCTCTATTTGGACATTATGTCGCATGGTTTGGACATTATGGCCTTGAACCAAATTTCCAACATGTCCCTGAATCACTTGAGGAGGTGAGTGGAAACTCACAATAAAAATATATCTGAGACTCAAATGGATGAACCATCAGTTGCCCTACCTTTCCTTCCCGTGTCTATCCTTTCCTAGCCTTACCATGTATTTCCTTTCCTTGGCCTACCATGTTATTCCTTTCCTTTCCATGCCTTGTCTTTCCTTTCCATTCCTCACATTTCCTTGCATTGTCTTGCCCTGCCTTTCCTTTCCTTGAATTTCCATGAAATTCCTTTCCTTATCTTTTCATTCATTTCCCTGCCCTCGATTTGGACATTATGTCACATGGTTTGGACACTATGTCCTCGAACCAAATATCCAACATGTCCCTAAATTTCTTGAGGATGTGAGTGGAAAGTCATAATAAAAATCTATCCGAGAATCAAATGGATGAAACATCGGTTGCATTGTATTTAGGGCACCGAGTTTCAACTAGGGTGACCCCTCCACCATCATTTCGTTTCTTGGAAAATAATTTGTTAGAGGATCTATGGAACTAGGGTTTTTCTCAGTGAGGCACAATGAAATTTATGAACAAGAGGTTGATTTTCAATAACACTGTGTTAGGAAATTGTGGGTAGCATCATCATGTGGGCCTTGGAAAAATAGAAATTCAGGAGCTTATGTAACTCCACTATGGCACTGTATTTGGACATTATGCCCATAGACCAAATTTCCAACATGTCCCTAAATGGCTTGAGGAGGTGAGTTTCAACTCATAATAAAACTCTGATAGGGAATCAATTGGAAAAATCATTGATTCAAGGCACTAGGTTTTAGCTAGGGGGACTTCTCTTCCATCATTTCATTTCCGAGAAAAGTGCTCATTGAAGGATCACCGAAACTACTGTTTTTGTCAATGAGTCATAATGTAATTTCTTAACAAGTGGTAAATTTTCAAGAATTTTGTGTCATTCAATTGTGGGTAGCATGGTCACACGAGACTTAGCCAAATAGACATGTGAGATCTTACAGAACTCTGTTATGGAGCTCAGTTTAGACATTATGCCTTGAGACAAAATTGTCAACATGTCCTTGAATGACTTGAGGGGGTCAGATGAAAATCATGATAAAACTCTAACAGGTCCTTGGATCAATGAACTATCGATTTCAATGGATTTGGGGAAGCAAGTTTCAATTGAGGGGACCCATCTATAGTCATTATGTTTCCCATAAAAGTGTTTTTTGGAGGATCTCAATAACTAGAGAGTTTCTCAGTGAGGCATAGTGCATTTTCTAAACAAGGGGTCAATTTTGAAGAACACTATGTTGGGTGATTTTGGGTAACATGTTCATCTGGGCCTTAGCTAAATATATGTGAAATAGCTAATGGAACTTCATTATGGCACTCAGTTTGGACATTATTACCTCATACCAAATTGCAAACATGTCCCTAAATGGCTTGAGGAGGCAAGTTGAAACTCACGATAAATATCTAATCATGACTCAGATGGAATAACCATTGGTTCCATTAGAATTACGTAACCAAGTTTCATCTAGGGGGACCCCTCCAACATCATTTTGTTTTCTGGAAAAGTGTTTTTGAGGATGTTTTGAACTAGGGTTTTGCTTAAAGGGCACGAAGCAATTTCTGAACAAGAGGTCAATTTTCAAGAACACTATGATGGGTGATTGTGGGTAGCATGGTAATGTGGACCTTGACTAAACAAACATGTGGGAGCTTAATGGAATTTCTTATGGTGCTTGTTTTGTACATTATGTCCTCAGACAAAATTTCCATCATGTCTCTCCATGGCTTGAGGAGGTGAGTTACAATTCGTGATAAAACTCTTATCAGGCCTCCGATGGATGAAAAGTTAGTTGAATTATATTCAAAACACTATGTTTCATATCGAGGCAACCCTCCATCATAATTTCATTGCACAGAAAAACATTTGTTGGAGGATCTATGAAACTAGGGTTTTTCCTAGTGAGGTAGAGTGCAATTTATGAACAGGAGGTCGATTTTCAAGAACATTGTGTTGAGTGATTATGGGTAGTGTATTAATGTGGGATTTGGAAACATAGATGTGTGGGAGATTATGGAACTCCATTATGGTTCTCATTTTGGACATTATGCCCCCGAACCAAATTTCCAACATGTCCCTGAATGGCTTGAGGAGGCGAGTTGCAACTCGTGATAAAACTCTAAGAGGGCCTCAAATGGATGAAACATCAATTTCATTGGATTTGGGACACCGGGTTTTTCCCATGGGAACCCCTTCATCATCATTTTGTTTCCAAGAAAATCATTTTTTGGAGTATCTTCATATCTAGGGTTTTACTCAGTGAGGCATAGTGCAATTTCTTAGCAAGAGGTCGAATTTCAAGAAAATTATGTTGAGTGATGGTGGGTAGTGTGGTCACATGGGAATTGGACAAAAAATCCTGCATGATCTTATGAAACTCTATTATGGTGCTAAGTTTGGACATTATTCCCCCGGACCAAATTGCTAACATGTCCCTAAATGGCTCGAGGAGGCAAGTTGCAACTCACGATAAAACTCTAACTAGGCCTCAGATGTATGAACCATCAGTTTGATTGGATTAAAGGAACAAATTTTTAGCAAGGGGGACCCCTCTACCATCATTTTGTTTCCCAAAAAAATGTTTGTTGGAGAATATTCATAACTAGGGTTTTTCTTAGTGAGGCACATTGCAATTTCTGAACAAGATGTCAATTTTCAAGAACATTGTTCCAGGTGATTGTGGGTAGCATGGTCAGATGGGAATTGGAAAAAAAGATGTGCGAGATATTATAAAACTCTATTATGGTTCTCGGTTTGGACATTATTCCCCTATACCAAATTTCCAACATATCCCTTAATGGCTTGAGGTGATTTGAAAATCGTGATAAAACTCTAACCGAGCCTTAGATGGACAAACCATAAGTTGAAATTGATTTGAGGAACTTATTTTTAGCTAGGGGACCCATTCTAATTCATTTTGGTTGTTGGGAAAAGTGTTCATTGGATGATATTCAATACTAGATTTTTTCTTAGTGAGGCATAGTGCAATTTTTTAATAGGAGTTTGATTTTCAAGAACAATGTTCTGAGAAATTGTGGGTAGCATGCTCACTTGGGCCTTGGAAAAAATGATATGTGGGATATTATTGAAATTATTTATCGTTCTTGGTTTGTATATTATTCCCCCAAACCAAATTGACAAGATGTCCATGATTCGACCATGAATGGCTTCAGGGGGCAAGTTGCAACTCACGATAAAACTCTTACTGGGCCTTGGATGGAAGAACCATTGGTTGAATTAGATTCAAGGCACCGGGTTTCAATTAGGGGGACCCCTATATTGTCATTCTATTTCCTATAAAAATATTTGTTGGGGGATCTCCAGAACTAGGGTTTTTCTGATTGAGACACAATGCAATTTTTCAACAAGAGGTTGATTTTCAATAGTGTGCTAGGTGATTGTGGGTAGTGTGGTCAAGTTGACCTTGGAAAAAAATATGTGTAGTGGATTATAAAACTCCCTTATGCTTCTCTATTTGGATTTTATTCTCCCAGACAAAATTTCCAACATGTCCTTGAATGACTTGAGGAGGTGAGTTGAAACTTACAATAAAACTCTATTCCATCCTTGGATGGAAAAACCATCAATTGAATTGCATTCAGGGTACTTAGTTCCATCTAATGTGACCCCTTCGTTGTCATTTTGTTCCTCAAAAAATCATTTTTTGGAGAATCTTTGAAGCTAGGTTTTTTTTCAGTGAGGCATAATGCAATTTCTGAGCAAGAGGTTGATTTTCAATGACACTATGCTGGGAAATTGTGGGAACAAAGGTTGCATGGGACTTGTTTAAACATACATGTGGGGTCTTAAGGAACTCCATTATGGAACTCAATTTGAACATTATTGCCCTAGAAAAAATTGCTAACATGTCCTTGAATGACTTGAGGAGGTGAGTCTCAACTCACAATAAAACACTAATTGTACCTTAGATGGATGAACCGTTAGTTTCACTATATTTGGGGCACTGGTTTTCATCTAGGGGACCCATGTGCCATCATTCCATTTCCAAAAAAATGTTTGTTGGAGGCTCTCTGGAACTAGGGTTTTCTTCGATGAGACACAATGCAATTTATGAACAAAAGGTTGATTTTCAAGAACACTGTGTTGGTTTATTGTGGGTATCATGGTCACATGAACATTGGAAAATAGATGTATGATATATTACAAAAAAAATTATGGTGCTCAATTTGAACATTATTCCCTTTACCAAATTTCCAACATGTTCGTAAATGGATTGAGGAGGCAAGTTACAACTTGTGTTAAAACTCAATTTGATTCTTGGATGTATAAACCATAGCCTACATTGGATTTGGGGAAATTAGGGGGACCCCTTTGCATCCATTTCATTTCCAGGAAAATTGTTTGATGGAGGATCTGTGGAACTAGGCATTTTCTTAGTTCTTATTACATATGTTTCACAATTTAACACCTCGTAAGGAAAGGCAAGGAAATACAAGGCAAGGCATGGAAAGAAAAGGAAAGGAAATGAAAGGTAAGGCAAGTCAATGAAAGTAAATTGAAGGAAAGGCCAAGCAAGCAAGGTAAGGAAAGGAAAGAAAAGGTAAGGAAAGGCTAGGAAAGGTTAGACATGGAAATACAAAACATGGCATGGGAAGGCTAGGAAATAAAAGGAAAGGAAAGGAAAGGAAATCAAACCCAATACAAGGAAAGGAAAGTAATACAAGGAAATCAATAAAAGGAAAAGCATGGAAAGAAAACAAATTCAAGGTAATAAATTACAATGAAAGGAAATGAGAGGTAAGGTAAGGAAATACAAGCAAAGGGAAGGAAAGGCTAGTAAATAAATGCAAGGCAAGGCAAGTAAAGGCTAGGAAAGAAATTAAAGTTAAGGAGAGGCTACGTAAGCAAGGAAATGCAAGGAAACACATGGAAAGACAAGGTAAAGTAAGGAAAGGAAACCCAAAAAAGGACAAGGTAGGGAAAGGTAAGGAAAGGATAGGAAAGTGAGGGAAGAAAAGGTAGGGAAAGGAAATGCATGGAAACAAAAGGAAAGGTAAGGAAATACAAGAAAAGGAAAGGAAAGGAAGGGAAAGGCCTAGAAAACAAAGTCAATGCAATCCATGCAAGCCAATTCATCACAAGGAAAGGAAAGGAAAGGCTAGGGAAGCAAGGCAAGGCAAGGCTAGGCAAGGTAAGGTAATGTAAGGAAATAAAAGGAAAGGCAAGGATAGGCAAGGCTAGGAAAGGAAGGAAATAAAATGAAAGAAAAGAATAGACAAGAAAGGAAAGGAAACACATGTAAAGACAAGGAAAATAAAGGAAAGGAAAGGAAAGGAAAGGAAATCGACAACAAGGTAGGGAATGGAAAGGCAAGGCAAGGAAAGTAAGGCACATAAAGGAAAGGAAGGGAAAGGGATGGTAAGACAAGGCAAGGTAAGGAAATACAAGGAAAGGAAAATAAGGGTAAGGCAACGCAAGGAAAGGAAAGGAAAGGCAAGGCTAGGCAAGTGAAGGAAAGGTAAGGCAAGGAAAGGAAACACATGACAAGCCAAGGCTAGGAAAGAAAGGAAAGGCAAGGTAGGGAATGGAGATACAAAGAAATGCAAGGAAAGGAAAAAAATGGTAATGTAAAGAAAGGAAAGGAAAGGATAGGCTAGGAAAGATAATGAAAGGGAAGGTAAGTGTAACAACCCCTCCATTACAACATCAAATAAGTGAGTACAATAGAGGCAATTATTTATTTTTTAACATTAATACAAGTACTACACTGTATTAACATACTTCAATAATACACATTCTATTATCATAATAATCACAACATGGAAACAATCAAAATTTATCATCACATACAACCAATAGAATAATCTCATCCCTAGTGATAACAAGATGTCTACCTGCCCAACCTACGTCTAATGTTAGGACCTCCAAAACACATAATCAATACTCAAGTCCATCATTCATCCAATTGATTTTGACCATTTAAGATCTCAGGACTGGTGATTGTTTTGAAGAAAAGGGAGATATCTAGTTCCCTTAACCACAATCATACTCCAAAAATTCATGACTAAATAAAAAATAATACCCTTTATAAATTATTTAAATACAGAGTATAATATACTACTATTTAATAATCATTAAAAACATTTCTCTTGTACTAAGAAATAACATTTTGTAACACTTATCAAGAAGCATAACAATAATTTCCACTTAGAATCCACTCATAAGTTTTCTAGACAAAAGATACTACACTTTTCAAAATCCTATAGGAAAATAATCAGTTTCGTTAAAGTTAAACTCATAATTTCATTTAATTCAAGACCATAACACAAAGAGTCAAAAACAAGTCTTAATTAGAATAGGTTGAGTCATGATTTTGAAATGACAATAAAATTTCAGTCTTCCAAAATAGTTTCAACACCCATAAATCTTACAATGAACAACGGGGTTAATCGATTTTCAACTAACACATAGAAATCGTAATGGTTTCAACAAGGATTAGAAAATTTTACAGTGGATCAATATTAAAAATTAAAAACAACACAATTTGCAGTGACCAAATTACTGAGTGATTAATATTTTTAAACACAGTGGTTGCGATTTGATTTGGTAGTGAATCAATAATTTTTTCATTACAGGAGATGCAAATAGATTTGGAAGCGAATCAAATAAATTTCTAATGACAGGAGCTACAAATAGATTTGGGAGTGATTTAACATTTTTAATTATAGGAGCTACAAATATATTCGTCATTGAATCATTAATGTTCTAATGACAGGAGCTACAAATAGATTTGGCAGTGATTCAATATTTTTGAATTACAGGAGTTGCAAATAGATTTGGTAGCAAATCAATAATTTTCTAATGACAAGAGCTACAAATAGATTTGGCAGTGATTCAATAATTTTCAATTACAGGAGTTGCAATATGATTTGGTAGTGAATCAAATAATTTCTAAATGCCAGGAGCTACAATTAGATTTGGCAACAGTTCAATATTTTTCAATTACGGGAGATGAAATCTGATTTGGCGGTGAATCAAATAATTTCCAAATGACAAGAGCTACAATTAGATTTGGCGGCGGTTCAATAATTTGTACTATGGATAAAACAATGAAGCAACTATCATCACGAAAATTCCCTTCATAGTATTCAATGGAATATTACCACGAACCCACCAACGTTGAACCAACATGCCAATTAATTAGGTAAGTATCATACAAATAACATTTCAGGATGGTCAATATAAATTGCAACAACTGTAATTTTGTTTCCAAAAATATAATATTAACATGCAGCGATCCTTTAACATTTCAATATCCCAATGTAAAATTCAATCACAGGGACTCTTCATAACTCTAAATTCTATACTTACAATAATTTCTATAGTGAACCATGAGAATATCATAATCGAGATCTATAAATTCAATTGGAAATGATTGAGGAAAATTGATATTCCTGGGTTGCAATTAAGTTGGCATCTTTCAAGAGGCACAAAAGAAAATTTGTTCCTAGAATCTAATGACTAAATACAAAGACCAAGGAAATAAAAAAATTCAGGATGGAATCAATTGAAATGAACCCACAAAATTCCTGTATCAATAATTGTGATTTTGACTGGGTAGAAAACAAGTGTGGATTGGTTTTTTCGGTAATTCCATATGTTACCATACAATATTAACTTCGTATTATCAAATATGATAGTGACTACAAAAAAATTTGTTTCAGGAAGCAAAACGATTAAGTAGTTTGGGGTTTGATGATTTCACTTACAATGACTCCATAAGAGTAGTTCCAACTACAAATAAAACAAAAGGATTCGGAATATCTAACATTATGGTCTTGCCTAAAATTTTGTAAAGACCCACACCAATTTTTAATGCAAACAAAAATTAAATTGACAAAGAACATCAATTTCTCTAAATTACGGTCTGGTAATTGATATAGAAACAATCATAAAGAGTAAGTAATTTGGACCTGTAAATCTAAATGAAACATTCAATTAATTCTGAACACATAGAAAACAAGTTAAAGAAAATATCAAGAATAAAAAAATCCGGGTTGTAAAATGATTGACCGTGCAATTAAACAATTCAGGACACATTCGCTTGGAAAACATTTCATCGAACAACCTCAACATCAAAGTCTATAAAAATTTGATAATAAAATAAATCGTGTGATGGTTGTTAATCTTTCTATCTAATTATTAGGCTGACGTAGGTTCAGATATGATCAAGTTTCCAACAAAACCCTCTAAAACTATCAGCCCTATTGGTAAACCAGAAGGCAACACAACACACAGAATGTACTATGTAGTCTTACAGTTCTTACAGTTTAGGAAAAAGTGGGATTTGGGATTATAATTGATCTTCTTTAGGACTTGATATGATTATTCTTTCTATTATACCTAAGATTCATTCATCTGTTAAGCCTATGCATGCATTCTAACAGATATAACTGAATCATTGATTCATCCATCCATGCTGTAACTACTAATAGAAGGTAAATATGTAATAAAAAACACACATAACATAGGTTTTACCATGGCTCACCCCCTCTTGGGCTACATTCACAAAGATATGGCTTTTAGGATATTTTAGTTAGAGTTGTTGCAAAATATGGCATTGCACACTATATCTTCGATCATACAATTATGAAAAAGGTTCAAAAACCTCGGTGAGGTGGACTAGATCACACCAGGCTCCTTAGCCTATGATCTAACCCTCAAGATCTAGTTTCTTGACTCTTCTATATATCAAAATCTTACAAAATCAAATCAAAACTACAATAGTCAAAATGAAATTAGTATTCCAGTCGATCCCAATAGAGTCACTTTGAACAACACACCCTACCTAGACCTCCTATGTTCTTATTTATGCTAATTTACAAGATTATCAGTCGTTACAATCTCTTATCGAAACCCTAAACCTAACATGGTTAGGTTTTCCTACCTACACGCCTTTCGCCTTTCATGCTTTCCTCCTTTGCAAGTGGATTTCCCTCGCACGTGATTCTTTTCTTGCCAGATGTTCCTCTCCAAAAATTGGGTCTTACCTTCCAAAAATATACCTTAACTCAAAATAGTATTGTGCCCAAGAAGCCCCCAAAAATGACATGTGGCTCATCCTGATCCACCTAGGCAGTGCATGCTCCCTGGTTATCCTCTTTCAGGCTGTGGAACTTGTCTACAAGTTCCCTTCCTCTTGCCTTGACCTGCATGGATTTTCTCATGAGTGCCTCCACTGATTGCACTATGATCTCCTCCTAGATCAGTGATGCACCCTTTTTCTGTGTTTGTGCTATGTTTTTCTTTTTCTCCTCTAACTGCGCTATCATCTATGTTTCTTTCTCTTGAAGGGGTTCTACTTGTGCTTTTCTTTCCTTCTTTTTCATTTGTGTTGCATTCAACTCGAATTGCAACCTCTTCATATCTTGATTACCCTTCAAGTGCTCTATGATTCTCATTGTTTTCTTTCTTTGTTTGATATCTTGTATTGTTGCACTGAGTATTTCCTCTTCTTGGTCCCACTATTGGACCTTCTCGTCCTCTTCCAGCGTTGTCTAGAGCTGTGCAAATTCATTGAATAGTTCTTCTACTCCACTTACTTGTTTCTCCATTTCTTCCATTTGAAGTGAAACTTATTCTTTCCTTTATTCTCGGACCTCAGGAGGAGTCGTAGGATTGATACTTTCCTTTAGTTCCTTGATCCCTTTTTAATACTAATCGATTTTTTTTGCAATAAGGTTTATATTCTCCTTTGCACTTATCTCTGTTGCCTGCACACTGTTTGGGATGTGGTTTTACGTCGTTGTCAATCTCTACTCCAACCTATCTATGAATTCTTTCTCTTCTTCATTCTCCATGGTTATAAGTTGGTTGCATGTTATTTGGAGCATTTTTGTTACCCCTCTACCCCCTTCTAAATTAGTGGCATCTATGTGGGCCCTAGATTTCACTTCTTGGACAACACTAGCCTATATCCTGTATAATGCCTTTTTAGGTATGTGTTCCATGACCATATCAACTTGTTCTACTTCCTCCAAGGGTTTATGTGTCGTCTCCTGATTGAACCTGATCATATGGCATGTTACCAAAAAGGACTCCCTACCCTGGATAACAATCTGCATAGTCTCTTCACCTTCTTTCTGCGCAGATGATCATTGTGTCTTGTCTTGTTACTACTCAGTGGCATGTGATCCTTCCTGGCTCCATAGTTGTTGTATTTTTTCATGAACCTCTAAAATCTTGGCCATAATTTCTTCCTGTTGCACCTCTACAACTTTGACCAGTTCTTCACTCATGTCTTGGACATTCTTCATGATGATCTCTACATCATCCCATGTCACGGTGATGTTTGGGTCCTCTATCTCATACTTTCACTTCTTCCATGAATATTTTCCTTGTGTGTTCATCCTTGTTGTCTATGAGGGATACACCCCACTTGTGGTTTCTTGGGTTCTTCCTTTTGCATCTTGTGAGGTATCCTTCTTCCCAGTATGTGGTTGGGTTCCTATCCTTGTTATTGTTGGTGTCCTCCTCAACTTCTTTGGTATTATACTACTCCCAGTTGGTTGAGTCCGCACTATAGTCATTATAGTATTTTTAGCTAGACTACCTGTTCATGGTGACGAGCCTGCTTCAGCCTTATCCTTAGGCTTAGAGGACTAGACTGTGACTTTTTTCCTACTAGTCACTACCATTGTGCATAAAAATCTTTAATGATCTAATGCACATCCTTTTTTGTGATGTATTACTGCATCTCAAGTCACTCCTTCTTAGGATCCCTCACGTCTTGGATCCATACATGATGTCGAGATGCCCTAAATTTGGCTATTACCTATATCTCCTGCACTACCTCCATTGGTATGCACCACACATTCACTGTCTATTTTTGTATGTCTTCCAACAACATGGTGAACATTGCATTATTGGCCTGTTCTGTCTTACTATCCTTGGCCTGCCAGAGGGACTCATATTTAACACTTTCCCATTTTGTCAAGGAATGCCGAGAATTTGAGCTCCTCCCACCCTTAGAGTGATATTCATATGATTAACTAGTAATAATGGAACTTGTTTCCATTATTCTATGCATCGCAAAAATATATTATAAATTGGTTCGGTATGTATGGTGCCCAGTTGAACATAAATCCCTTAGATCCCTATGCAGCTACTGCAATCACGCATGCTAGTGCTTCCTAATTGCGACATTTCCTCATCAGTTTACATGCCATCAATTTTCTTTTGAACCTTGTGGCATTGTCATTAATGCACTTAATTAAAATCTCTCTATTTCCCTGGGTAGTCCCAAACTGCGCTTTAACCTATTCTGCCAATTCTTTTTCGCATTCTTTATTATATAAATACTTTTCTGGATGCACATCAAATGTGGGTAGTCTTGTCATCTTGGCAATCAATTCGATGTTGATTTTCACCGGTGTATCCGTCCATAGGATGCCTCCATGGACAAAGGAAACTAGTTGTTTAACACAAAGTCTAACATTCTTACCGCACTCGAAGTGTGGTATTTCCAATAGATTCATGATTCCTGAGTTGTACAACCCCATGATCCACTATTAGAGCCCCATGATCCATTTCCTTTTCCCTTGTTTTTATAAAGTATTTATCCTCGACCAACTCTTGAAACTTGGCCACATTGTGCACGTCGTGGTCAGTATACCTCATCTTAGGTATCTTTCCCAACATTTCATCGACAATGATGACTGTGTCTAGGAGAAAAGGGATGGTAATCTCCATGGAGTCTGGTGTTTTTCTTTTTTGGCCCATAATAGATGTCCCTAACTATATTGCCTCTACATATTCTTCCTCCCTGCCAGAATCTGGTCAGTCGGTGATGTCTGCCACCAACACCTCTTCATGTGCTTGGGATTGTCACAGTCCCACTATTTGTTCAGGCTTTGCATGCATCTCAAGGTTAGGGCTTGAAATTTCATTTCGAACCCCAAATATCTTCCTTATTTATCCTTGTCGCATTGTAGGAATCTCTTCCTCTATCTGTGCTAGGCTAATGGATTGTAGGTATGATTTTGTAACATCCTCCAACTCAACCACATGCTCAGGTTATTGCATTCTTTCCTTCCGCCTTTGGCCATGTCGAGTAATCCAGACAAACTATCCTACTGCGCCAAACTTGGGTGGAGTCATCCTCTCTAAATTTCACAACCTTTCATTCCTTTTCGTAATCTGATAATTAGGGCACGTATTCATTTTCTCACTCCAAGCTCCAAATTCTCTAAGTGTTTAATAATTGTGTTCTTTTCGCCTTTTATAGACCCGGTTGTGTTCGTTTTTCACTTTTTCGTGCCTTTGCACCAGCTTCAATTTTTACTGAGCACTGCCTTTTGATGTTTGTTGCAGTGTTTTTGTATTTTATTTATTTTTCCTTCTTTTTCTCCTTTTTATTTATTTTTATCCTTTTTTGTCCTACTCTCTATTATGGTACACTATGTACATGGTTTCTTACTATGCTATAACTTTTAAGTCTTAGGAGATCGATTGTCCCTATACTAGTCGACTCTCATTGATCATTTCTTTCATTTATGTTCCTCCAAAATCTTTTAGTTGTACAGATCCCCCATCTGTAACAATATTCACTTCATAGGGCCCTAGCCAATGCATTTTAAACTTACAAGGATGTTGAAAATTTTTACTGTCAGAGTAAAACTAGGTCTCCTTCCCTGAAACTCTTCCTCTTTATATGTATTTCATTCCAAGACTTATCTCTTGATTTCTTCACTTATCTGGAAATCCTTCCAAAATACTATCTTCTTCCATCTCCATTAGTTGATTCAACCTCTCCTTGTCTGCGCCTCTTTCTGTCATGTTGGAAATTTATTCTACGCATAGAATGGGTACCAAAACTTCTAATGGTACTACTKCTTCCTATACATACAAMAATATAAATGGTGTTTGTCCTGCCAACGTCTTACAGGAAGTCCTATATTCCCATAGTACTTCTTGAATTTTCAAGTTCCAATCAAACCTGTTGACATTGCAAATATTTGTCAAAGCATTCTCCAATATCTTATTGAAAGCCTCTATTGTTCCAATGGCTTGGGGATGGTATGGTGTACTCTTCTGGTGATATACTTCAAACTCTTCAATCATATCCCTGATAGTATTTTTGATAAAGTGAGTACCTTGATCACTCATCAAAACTCTTGGACATCCAAATATGGTGATCACTTTCTCAAATAAGAAGTCTGTTGTTGTCTCTACACTACAATACTTGGTTGGTGTTGCTTATGCCCATCTTGTTAAATATGTTTTCGCAATGATGATATATCTCACTCATGACCTTTGTACTGATGGATTAATTGGTCCAAAAAAGTTTATTTCTCATTTGTCAAATACATGTAAAGTTACTTGTGGTCTTAGGGGCATATCATTCCTTCTGTTGGGGTTTCCCACCCTTTGACAGACATTACATGTCTCACAATATTCCTTTTCATATTTATGAATTTTTGGTCACCATAATCATGCATGCAATACCTTCTGCATGGTATATTTTCTTGCATAATTCCCTCTAGCTATTCCCTCATGAGCTTCTGCCAAAATTATAGGTTTTTCATGGTCTCGTAAACACCTTCTCAAAATGTTGTCTGTGCCCATTTTATATAAGTATCCTGCAGTAATTTGATAGTCTGAAGCTCTAACTACCGTAGTTTTCTTCTGTGTAGTGATAAAATCTCGTGCCACAATCCATGTACTTAAGTATTCGATAGTATCAAAAAAATATTCATCAGCTACTTGTACTGAAAAAAATTGCGCATCAAGGAAGTTGTCTTCCAGGTTGGTAGGTTCCTCTCCATTAGTGACCCTTGACAGGTGGCTAGTTCCTATATTCAACTTCTTTGGTTTGACTATTACTTCGAAATCAAATTCTTGGACTAACAAAAGCCATCTACATATCCTCCCCCCAACATTGGTTTTTTGACTAAGAATTTTAAGGCAGAGTGATCTGTGAAAATTTTAAAGTGTTTCCCTAGTAAATAGTGCCTGAACTTCTGAAGTGCATATACCATGGCTAGGCCTTCTCTTTTTGTGGTGTTGTAATTTTTCTTTGATTCTGACAATTTTTTGCTTGCAAAGGATATAGGATGATCTAACTCCCCTGCTTCTGGATCTGCCAAAATTTCTCCAAGTGCAATGGTTAATGCATCTACATGCACATGAAATGTATTTTCCCAATCTGGGAATACGAAGATAGGTGTTGTGACCATATTTTATTTTAAGGTGTCCAACCCTTGTTGATAGTTTGCATTCCAATGGAATATGATATCCTTCTATAATATTTTTTCCATTGGCACAATGATCTATGCATACCCTTTTATAAATTGATGGTAATATCATGTATGTACCAGTGTTTCTCTCAACTAGCACACTGATTTTGGTTGTATTATATTGACAATGACTGCAATCTTAGCAGGATCCACTAGTAAACCTTGTTTACACACTATATGTCCCAACAATATTCCAAAAGGTGTCCCAAAAATACACTTCTTGATATTTAATGATATCTGACATTTCCTGCATCTTTCCAACATTAACCTTAACACGTATACATGGTCCTTTAATAGATTATATATAGTCCAATAATCCAGATATAATTATAAAAACCGATGTCTGAATTCCTTAAAAGCATCTATGACTATTCTTGAGATTATGGCTGCTGCATTCTTCAACCTGAAAGGCATGACTATGTACTGGTAGGATCCCCATTCTATAGAAAAAGTAGTCTTATACATGTCTTCTAGAGATATTTTGATCTGATGGTAACCTGGGAATCCATATCTAAATGAGTATGCTTCCTAGCCTCCCACATTCTCTAATACTTCATATTTGAAAGGGGCAGGAGAAGGGTCATGTAAGCAAGCATCATTCAATTTTCTCAAATCTACACAAATCCGTATCCCCCCTTGTTTTTTTCATTTCACTACCATAGGAATTATCCATTTAGATTCCTCTACTGGTTTTATGATACTACCTTCCAACATTTTGTCAATTTCATCCTTCACTTTCTTCTTATACACTGGGTTCAGTCTGTAAGGTCTCTACCTGACAGGTCTTGCCTTAGGTTTGAGAGGTATTTTCATCTCTCCTAACTCTTCTGCTATTCCCTTCATCTCTGTAAAGGTCGTTGGGAATAGGTCATTGTGCGCATTAACTCTGTTATATTTTATACTGTTTGTTCATCCCAATAGTCTCGAATACTTTCCATTTTAGGTTTATCATTTGTGCCAATGTTGAATTTATTCACCTTGATAGGTGCAACAAATACTTTTGACTCCAAAGATGGACCTTCCACCTCTCTTTCTCCTTCAAAATTCTGTAATTTGAATATTGTAGGGGTCAACTTCATCTGGTACTTACTCTTCAACATGATAGCATGATTGTAGTTATTTGACTATCTTTATGTTATTTTGTTGGTACTATGTCATGAGTTCAACCTCTATTTAATCAATAAATACTACACCTTTTATCTGCTTCAGTGATGAATCAATGTTGGGGTTCTCATATTCAAATACGAAAGTTACTACAAAGTTCTGTTGTAATGTTGTCCATTCAGTGGTACCTCTACGCATCTCCAGGTCTACATACCCATTTTTTGGGATTCCTTCCAATGTGTGGATGAAATGATAAGGCCATTCTTATGGTGGTTTCATCCTCCATTATGTCCTGCACTTCTCCAAGTGTTCTGATGGTGTCCCTTTCCCATCACAACTCTGCATTTTATTGCTACCATGTTCTACACCAAATCTAATGCACAATAATCACTTACATTGGTACCAGTATTGAATTATTTCTTTGTGTACATCCCACCATATTGCAGGTGTAGCCTTGAGTGCAATATCTAGGGATAAGAGCCGTTGATTCTCTAATACTTCCTCTTTATATTTGGTAAAAATTCCTCTAAATCATTTATGTCGGAAAATTGGCTTAGGTTGATGGATAGTTGGTATGGATTTTTGGTTGTCATTGATGTCAACCCTAGGAGAGTGATATTGTAGATTGATGTCAACCCTTAGTGATTGATGTCAGCCCTTGAAGAAAGTCCGGTA
Source organism: Picea mariana (assembly GCA_032191745.1). Lineage (NCBI taxonomy): Eukaryota > Viridiplantae > Streptophyta > Pinopsida > Pinales > Pinaceae > Picea > Picea mariana. The sequence goes on along the minus strand of JASDQU010106711.1, from coordinate 270,492 downwards.
GTGAATTCTGGTAGAACAAAGGTTTGGGTAATGGATCCAAGGTTGTTTCATGTATAATGGTATGATTTTTAATATATTTGAAGGTAATACTATTCTCTATGGATAGTACATGTGATTCCATTTTCAGTAGTATGTGGAAAATCACATAACTCCTCACGGTTAGAGAGTTATGGCCATGAGAAGTTGGAGAACCCAGGTCTAGGTAATGGACCCAAGTTTTTTTTATGGATAATGGTATGAGTTTTGATATATTTGTAGGTAATACTATTATAGATGTATATTACATGGCATGCCATTTATGGTGGTATGTGGAATGTCACATAACTCCTCACGGTTTGAGAGTTATGGCCTTACGAAGTTGGAGGACCCTCATATGTTGGCTTGAAGCCCCAAAAGGTAAAAGAAGTCAAAGATCTTGCAAACAAGAAATTATTATTTAAATGATAAAGTAAAGTGACAAGTCAAGAAGAATTATTTAAATAATAATTTTAAGTGACTAAATCAAAGAAGATTATTTAAATGATAAAGTGAGGTGACAAAGTCAAGGAGGACTATTTAAATGATAAAGTAATGGATACATTTCTAATTATGGAAAGTGGTTAACCATAAAAATGAGGAAAATAGGTCAAGTGACCTAGAAATTGGTTAAGTGACCTAGAAGATGTTTCTAAGGAAGACATTTGGATAGTATAAATAAGAGGCAAGGCTCTCTCATTTTATATTACACTTGAGAATATTGAATATCTATAATTGACTGAGGTAACCAAAGGATATCTAATCCGAATTTTACAGAGAATGTGAAGAAAAGAAGGCTGGGATTCTGGTGTAGACACAGACCCTCTCGACCCTTCTAGCCACATCCAATCATAGGATCGTTTAATTTCCCCTTGAGCTAGATTGGCTCTTTTGGATTCCCTACTAGAATCTGCAATTTATCGATCCACAGGTACTTTTGGAAGCTTCCCTGGCGCGAGCGACACTAGGTGCAAGCTCCCCCATTTCTGCATGACCACCAGCTATGACCAAGGCCTAAACTGAAAGGCGCTTGTCACAACTCGCCTCTGGCAAGTTCATGAGTCAAAGTTCTTGACTGCTCCTGTCAAATCCCATGATATCTGAGATCGTGAGATGGGTATAACTCCTTCCCTTATTAGTGTTGTTGGGCTCCGGATTTATAACATTTTCTTGCTGGTTCTTGAAGACATTGTTTACTCTCCTGAAGACTTTTGTTAAGCAAATGGCATTCTTTCTGTGCTATTCACACTCTATTACACATATATGTTCCATTATATACAGAAACCATGAAGTGCTTCCAAAGCCACAAATGAGCGAAGAATTCAACTATAAATGCAACAATAATCCTCTTCTGCAGAGAATAGCTGAACTTTGCAAGAATGTAGGGTGTTGGCTTATAGAGGATAATACTTATGATTATTTTATGATGGGTTGAAACATACTTGTGTAGAGGCTCCACACATTATCAATGTATTCTCTTTTTCTAAAGCCTATGGTATGATGGGCTAGAAAATTGGATAGATAGCATATCCTTCTGAAGTCAAGGGCCTTGGAGCACAATTGTTTCAATCATTGGACAAAATCTTGCTCTGTATTCACTGGAGCTTGGCCCTAGGGGAACCGTTTGTTTGAATCGTTGAAACAGCTGGCATCAAGCATTTAAATTCGTGCATAACGCAAGGAAGGAAATCATGGCATGATTGACTATGTAAAACGTGTCTCATCCTCTGGTGATATTCTTAAAACCATTTTATAACTTCTAGGGCACAAAGCCATGACTGCCAGAGGTCAAAAACGTTATGTAACCTTGCCAGAGAGAGCTGGAAACGTTATGTAACATTGCCAGAGATCTGAAACGTGGTGTAACATTGCCAGAGAGAGCTGGAAACATTATGTAACATTTCCAGAGATCTGGAACGTATGTAAAGAGATGCGAGGGATTGCCAGAGGGTTGGAAAACGTGAGATGAGAGCTTCTATGCTCGAGAAAAGATGAAAAAGATGTAGAGAAAATCTGAAACGCTGCTAGGTTTTGAGAAATGGGGGGATAGACGTAGCATAGATCAGAAAGAGGAATGAAAGTCTCCAAGCAGTTGTATTGTCCTTATCTTTCAATAAAATAGTGAGAGTTCCAGTAATCTGATTTTTGTTCTTGCCATTGTAGCTGTGAGTTATTTATTTGCCAGTATGCATTGAGTTAGAGAACGACCCGTTGAAAGAGAAGGCAGGGCCCCCTTCGATGGAAACAGAGTTGTGTAGATTGCATTTACAATAGGCATTATCTTTCAGTCGTTTTCTCATTGATTTCATAGAACAGAAATAACATTTGCACTTGCAATAGAGGTTTAACATTTCAAGCTTCAAGTTTAGCATTATCTTTTCAGCCATTGATTTCATTTCTTCAGCTTTCACATTTAGACTGCTCAACATTCAAGAACTAGTTTGGGTATCTCATGAGATGAAAAAGTTTCATTTGATTACAATAGAAAGTTTCATAGGATGGTTGTTGAGTTGTGTGGAGTGATAAGTAGCAAGAACTTAGCTGTTTTCAGTTTATCTTTTACATGCATATACAGAACAGTACTGGTTAGTACCGAGTAGTACCTACTAGTGCAGAGCAGAGTAGAGTACAGTAGCTTCTTCCAACGAGTTTCTTTTAAGCAGTTCAGAGATTAGTTTGGCATCCTTTAAACCCCCTCTTTAGCCCTGCATTTTCTGTGCTGGTTCCTCTAAGTCTACCTTCCCGGGTTGACAATTAAATGTTGATTTACATGGTATATCTGCAGCTCAACATTTTTGGCGCCGTTGCTGGGGAGGTACTAAAAAGGATTGGAGAGTGGGCTCTGAAGTTTTTCCAAATAGATTTGATTCAGCAGTTGGGTTCATCAGTATAAGAGGGTGTGCATTTGATTCAGTAGAAGTAATCTTCATTTCAGAACAGAGTGCCTTTCTTTTCAGCAGATGCCATTTCCTTTCAGCAGAGTTTTTGTTGCTTTCAGTTTACATAGAGCAAGTGTGTTTTCATTCTCGGTAGGAGGATAGTTCATTTAGCAAGTATGCAGATTTCGTTTCAAGCAAGTGTGAGTTTGCAAATTAGTTTTTAGAATTGGTTATTTGGTGTGACTTGCAAATCTTTTTAGCAAACCCCCTACAACAAAAGAAAAAAATCACAAAAATTGACTAATGGATTCAAGATTGAAGGAACGGAAGAAGAGATTGTTGCAGGAGCTTTTGTGCATCTTGCAGGAACTTGAAGAAATCTCTGCAGCTCAAGAGATGGAGGAGGAAACAGTTGATTCAATGGTTCTGTGTGAACACCTTTTCCAGCCTGCAGAGAACAATGAGCAATTAGAAACTCCAGCAGCAACAGAACATGGTATGCATCATCATATTGAACATTGGTTTCAATCTGTTCTACAGCCTTCAAATGCTCTTCTTCTTCAGCAAATCTTGGAAGTCAAGCGACCGGTGTTGCTTGCTCAACATGCCTTGGTAATTATACATCTACATCTTCTATCAAAGGGCATGAATTCATTATTGATTCTGCTAAGACGGTGGCTACATTGGTTATTTGCCTACACTTAAAGAAATGTCTCTTTTTCTTTAGGTAGGTAGGTAGGATAGTGAATAAAAGATAACACCTTTGAATAGTTTCTGTTTTCTGCAAATAAAAAGGAGATCAGCAACATAGGTAGGCCTGCACAAAAAGGAAGTATTTAGATGAAGAATTTGCAGTTTTGGTACTCATGGACAGTTGCATTAGTTTGCAGTTCTGAAGAACAACCTATTCTTCTGTTTTCTATAAACATCCAGCATAGAGGATAGCCCATCAGACTCATAACAGCATAATCTTTGAGGCAAGACAAGAACAGAATCTGTGTTCTGCTACAGGCCTCTCATTCTGTCACAATACTTACAGCAGAACCTGACAACATACAACTGAGCTCAATCTGGTCTTGAAAGGTAACAATACTCTAAGGTATGAATTCTTCTTTGAATTTATTTATGTCATTAAATTTAAGGAAATTTTGTTATGATTTATACTTATACT
>JASDQU010106711.1:238398-259876 GCA_032191745.1 Picea mariana | reverse complement strand
CAAGTTTAGCATTATCTTTTCAACCATTGATTTCATTTCTTCAGCTTTCACATTTAGACTGCTCAACATTCAGGAACTAGTTTGGGTATCTCATGAGATGAAAAAGTTTCATTTGATTACAATAGAAAGTTTCATAGGATGGTTGTTGAGTTGTGTGGAGTGATAAGTAGCAAGAACTTATCTGTTTTCAGTTTATCTTTTACATGCATATACAGAACAGTACCGGTTAGTACCGAGTAGTACCTAGTAGTGCAGAGCAGAGTAGAGTACAGTAGCTTCTTCCAACGAGTTTCTTTTAAGCAGTTCAGAGATTAGTTTGGCATCCTTTAAACCCCCTCTTCAACCCTACATTTCCTGTGCTGGTTCCTCTAAGTCTACCTTCCCGGGTTGACAATTAAATGTTGATTTACATGGTATATCTGCAGCTCGACAAGTGCCCTCCATGCGTGACCACCAGCTAGGATTAACACTAGCGCTTCTCGCTTCTCCCCACTTCATGAGTTCAAAGGTTGAACTTCCATGCTTTTATCTCGCGAGCCCCCGAGATACGAAAATTCAATGGGGTGTTGACTCTCTTCAATGAACAATGCATTTCCGCCTGTCTATTCCATGGGCCCACCTTGCGATTCTGCCATGTGTTCCTTACGCTCCACTTCGCACTTCGCCACCTCACGTCTTGGAGCACCCAACTCTTGGGCTCTCACCCTGCGAACCTCTGAGTTTGCGAGATCCCCAGATCTCCGCCACCTATCCACTCTTAGTTGGACGGTCCCGATCTTCTCGCAACTTCTCTACTCACCTTTGCGACTTTGTGAACCTTGATGCAAAACTTTTGACCCTTCAACTCACGAAACCCCCGAGATGATATTTCGCGAGCAATCCAATGGCCCTGGCTGACTTGGATCCTACGACCCTGATTTCTTTTGAGCTTATGCTTGAGGAAATCTCGTCGTAACGTTCTTTCTTCTCTACAAAATCTGACGGCTCTTGTGACTTCATGAATTCTTCTCAAAGAATTTCGACCGTCTATTTCTTCCTGGACAATTCCTACAAATTTAACCAAGTATTTCTTCTCGGAACTTACCCACCTACAATGAAAAATTGCTACGCCTCCTTTCAATGCCTCGAGGCACCAACCTTCTATGATTTTATTCGACAACTACGAAGACCCTATCCCTCCTGAAATTTCTCCAACTCTGAGTCTTAAAGAAGACTCCCACAGGCATTCCTTGTGGCAAATCCTTCAATTACTTAAAATAATTGAAGTCCTTTGACTTTGCACACTCCCTGCAGCAGTAGTCCTTCAACAATTTCTCAGGTTCCCAAACTTTGAGACTTTACTCAGCCTGCACACACCTTGCACGACTCCTGTGCTCAACTTGCACTTATGTGAGAATGAGAACAACGTTAACCCTCCTAAGATTTTAGAGATAAAACTCTGAACTCTTGTCAATGCACTCCTTGCGAACAACTTCACTGCACCCCTTGCAGGAACTCTTGCTCAGATAGAGAAACAATTGAAACTCATTCCTTACTCTCTCTCAAACTTCAAACACAAAGCATGAAATCATATACACAACATATAAAGCAAATGTATAACAGAAAGTAAACATCCATGAGCATAACATTCAACAGGCATACACAGAGAACAAATACGACACCATGAATTTGAATTGAAGCTCTTTCTGTTAATTCAAATCTATGTACATGGGTGTTTTCAACTACATCTCTCTGCTCTCTTCTCTATGCTCTATGATCATAATAATCTTACAACTATACAATGAGGGTGTCTATGTCCCAATTCCCTCTTGCGCTCTAAAACTGTCTAATCTAGAATTAAATTCTATCTACCTACATTCATTACACATAAAGGCTCCTATCTACTATGGACAAGAGCAGATTTCTCAAGGTCCTTTTACAATAATACAAGCATGCCTCCACTTAATGACTTCATTAATATTTCAAAACATTTTCAAAAAATGTGCTCGGTGCTTTTCCAGTTGTCTCTTATCTCCACGCTATCTCGCTGCTAGCTATGCTTGCATGCCCTTGTGATGGTCCTGCATCATACTCCCTCGCTTGAAATTTTTTATGGGCTCCTGTCCATGATCTCACGCATGGTCTATCCATGCTTCTAGATTTATGGTTCATCCTCCCAGTTGGAATATTCAACTGGATGACCCTTCCACTTGACGAAGTATTCAAAATATTCCCTTCTTCTAGTCCTCTTGCTAACTCTTTTGTCCAGTATGTGCTCCATCTGTGGCTTTTATGCAACTAGCATTTGTTTTGTCCACTGAATCTCTGTCTGTTCACTACTTTCTTCTACTTCCTCAGCTTTATAAGGGTACAAATTCGAGACATTGAATATCAGAGAAATTCTAATCCCATCGGGTAATTCAATCTCATATGCATTCGCCCCAAATTTCTTCAAGACCTTACATGGTCCGATTTTCTTCATCTTTAGTTTATTATATGTTCTACTCGAGAACCTTTCCTTTCTCAAATGTGCAAGGATCAAATCACCAACTTCGAACTCAAGTTGTCTCCTATGTTGATCTGCACTCTGTTTATATTCTTGGTTCGAACTCTGCAATCGTTCCTTCACTTGGTTGTGAAGTTCCTTCATCGCCTCTGTGAAATCTTCGGCACTAGCACTCCTAGTCGGAATTTGTTCTGAATATCTCAGCTCAGAAATTCCTCTTGGCTACATGCCATAAACAATTTGAAATGGACTCCGTCCTGTGTTCCTATTAAGCGAGTCGTTATAAGAAAACCCCGCCTGTGGTAATATGTTGTCCCACTGACTGTGGTGTTCTGTCACCAAACTCCTCAGCAAGTATCCCAAACTCATGTTCACGACTTCTGTATGTCCATCTATCTGAGGATGATAAGATGAACTAAATGAAAAATTTGTTCCCAGCTTCTTCCATAAGGTTCTCCAGAAGTCTCCTATGAACATAGTGTCTCGATCTGAAACTATGCTCCTTGGTAAGCCGTGAAGTTGAATGACTTCTTTGAAAAACAAGTTCACAATGTGAGTTGCTTCACTGGTTTTCTGACATGGAATGAAATGTGCCATTTTGGAAAATCTATCCACTACCATAAATATTGAGTCAAACCCTCTTTGTGTTCTTGGCAACCCCAATATGAAGTCCATGTTGATTGCATCCCACGGCCTCTCAGGTATGGGTAATGGTTGATAAAAACCTGCATTCTGCCTCTTTCCTTTTGAATGTTGACAAATTCTACATCTGTCCACGAATCTTTTGACGTCTGCTCACATTCCTAGACAAAAATATGACTCATTAAACTTTGCGAACGTCTTGTCATGACCGAAATGTTCGACCAATCCTCCACTATGTTTCTCCTTCAGTAAATTCTCCCTCATGGAGCATTTTGGAATACAAAGTTGATTACCTTTAAACAGTAATCTTTCCTGGATCATGTATTCTTCCCATTGGGTTCTATCCCTGAGAATTAGATTCTCAGCTACTTCATACACCTCTTTAAAATTTGGATCATCTCTGTACATGTCCCTAAGATCATCAAAACCCAATGTTTTGACCCTGAACTCCTGCAATAGCAAACATTTCTTTCTCAAAGCATCAACAACTTTGTTAGCAGTTCCAGAAATATGTTTAATCACAAAAGTGAAATTTTTCATATATTCAACCCATTTAACATGTCTTTGATTCAACTTCTCCTGTTGAGTCACAAATTGCAATGCATGATTATCACTGTACAAGACAAACTCCTTGGGAATTAAGTAATGTCTCCATTTTTTCAATGCCTGAATAATAACATATAATTCCTTATCATACATGGAGTATTTTATCTTGGCTTCATTCAGCTTCTTTCTAAGGTATGCTATCGGCCTATCTTCTTGACTCAAGACTGCCCCTATTGTAAATCCACTTGCATCACATTTTACTTGAAATGTCTTGCTGAAATCAGGCAACACCAAAATTGGTTGTTCTGTGATTTTCCTCTTCAATAGATTGAATCTTTTCTCAGCCTCTTCCGTCTAGTGAAAAGATTTGTGTCTCTTCTTTACTGTGTCCATCATCGGTGAACTAATTCCACTGAAATTCCTAATGAATTTTCTGTAGAAACTAGCCAATCCATGAAAACTTCTTACCTCAAATATACTCTTCGGTGATGGCCAATTCTTAATCACATCCACCTTATCTGGATCCATCCTCAAATTATCTGCAAAAATAACAAAACCCAAATAAATGAGCTCTATCTTCATTGTTGAAAAGTCAACAAGAAACATGTGTCTAATTTAGTTTTCCCTTAATTAAATTAGACAATAAATATTAATCTATTATCTCATTCATAACTGAGTGATTTGTTATTGTAACAGAATTGTAAGTGTAGTTAAGTGAGTTAAGCTTAGTTGTATTAGTGCGAGTTCAGTGAATTAATTATTCATTAATTCACAATCAGTTAAACTCACATGCAACTAAATACTTGCCACGATTAACTACATGCATGTCATTCCAATGGACACCAGTTGAGATAATAGGTGAAAGGGACAGTTGGCTATCAGTTGTGAGTTGTTCACACATGCATTGGATATGCTTATGAGCATGTGAAAACGATTCATTCGATTCAGATTGTGAGAATTCGGATTGCAGAGTTTGTGCAGAGGAGGCAGGCTGTCTGGTCACGGAAATTGGTGCATGTATTTGCTAATTTGTGTATGACAGTGTGAGACGATTGGATTGTACTTAGAGCTCTTGGATTAGAGCTTTGTATGAGATTGTTTCATGATTCATAATATATGATAGTGGGGTTTTTAGCTTTACGCTTTCCCTGGTAAAACTTCTGTGTTGTGTGTTATTGATATTTCACTTTTTGCATTGTGGTTGAGATCGTGGTTTAAATTGCTTCCGCAATAATAGTAGAAGCGATTCTGTATTTAACAAGTTGTGGTAATTGTTAGATCAGGAGAATCGCAGGAATACATTAATTTGTATTGAATTTTCTACATTCATGAATAAGGATTTCTTCATGTTTATCAACAGATTCTCCTGCTGTAACCTCTACATCACTGTAGCCAAATGTTTCAGATGCTCTGTCTTTGTTTTACTGAAAATCAGTATGTCATCAAGGTACACAATGACAAATTTTCTGATGAAATCCTTCAGGAATTCATTCATCAATCTCATGAAAGTACTCGGTGCATTTGTTAAACCAAACGACATGACAAGCCATTCGTATAACCCTTCATTGGTTTTGAATGTTGTCTTCCATTCGTCACCTTATCTCATGCGGATTTGGTGATAACCACTTTTCAAGTCAATCTTCGAAAAAAATTTGGCCCCACTCAAACAATCCATCAGATCATCCATCCTTGGAAATGGAAATCTATACCTGATGGTTATTTTGTTGATTTCCCTCGATTCAGTACACATCCTCCAGCCTCCATCTTTCTTCAGACTGAGTACTATTGGAATAGAACATGGACTCAAGCTTTCTCTGACCAAACCTTTGTCCAACAAATCCTGGACTTGTCTTTTGACCTCTTCATTCTCCTATGGTGTCAATCTATATACTGCTTTTTTTGGAAAACTAGCTCTTGGTATGAGATCAATTTGATGACTTATAATTCTAATCAATGGCGATGAACGAGGTAGTTCATCCACTACTATGTTAGCGAAATCTTCCAGCAGTTCCTGAACCTCTTCTGGTAAATCATTTACCCTTGTGCTGGTTAAAAAAATATTTGGCTTCTTGACCACAATGAATTGTGGTTCCTCCTTCTTCTTAGCCTCTTTAAGAAGTTCCTTCCCACTCATGAGAAGTACAGTGTTTCTCACCTCTGGTTTCACCTCCTTGTCCTTAATCGGCAACAACATGTGAGTTCTCCCATTTTTCTCTAGGGTGTATGTGTTCATTCTCCCATCATGAATCACATTCATGTCATATTGCCACGATCTACCTAGGAATAGATGACAAACATCCATAAGAATAACATCACAGAGTATTTCATCTTTATACCCTCCTATTTTAAACTCAACTAAACATTGCTTAGTGACATTTACCTAATGTCCTTTTTGCAACCACAAAACTCTATATGGGCTTGGATGATCAGTCATCTCCAGCTCCAATTTTTCTACCATCTCTGTTGAAACAAGATTATCCGTGCTACCACTGTATACAATAACTTTACATTTCCAGTCTTTGGTTTTACACGCAGTCTGAAAAAGTCTATTTCTTTGGACTAAACTCTCCACCTCCTTCTCTAGTGTCAAAAGATATTTTCACATCATCAGCGATGTTCTGCCTTCATCATCTTCTACCTCAACATTCCACCTCTATGCTTCGGTGATGTGAGCCACTCCTTCCTCTTTATTCTTTTCTGGACATTCATAATACTTGTGTCCGACCTTTCCACACGTGAAGAATTTTATATCTCCACCTCTTCCTCTTCCTCTACCTCTAGTATGAGGAAAAATGTTGTTATCATCATACTCTCCTCTCTGATTAGCATACTACCTTCTCTGTCCAGCATATTTCCCTTTATGTGAGCTTCCACCTCTCTCAATCTGAGGTTTCTTCCATTCTTCCTTAGGCTTCTGATTTCTATCTTGGATGACTAATTTGCCCCTGGCTTGACTTCTACCTCGGCCTCTTTGACCTTGTTTTTGTCTCAGCTTCTCTTACACCTTTAGAGCCATTTGATAAGCACCTTCCACCATTCGGATGGTCATCATGCTCATCTCATCCTGAATTCTGTATCTCAGGCCATTTATATATCTGGAAACCTTTTCATCATTACTTTCACGATGACCTGCTCTGAGGTTCAACCTGTAGAACTCTTCAGTGTACTCCTTCACTGTCATCAAATTTTATCTCAAGTTCTACATTCTTTGAAACAGATTAATTTGGTATTCTCTAGGAATGGATTTTGCCTTTATCTTTGCAATCATCCTATCCCAACTCTTGATTTTCTGCTTATCTTGGCAGCGTCTGTTAGCTTGCAGTTCATCCCACCACAATGTTGCATGTCCTTTAAGTCTCGTGACAACATGTTTGACCTTCTTGTCTTCTTCGACATCTTCATAGTCAAAATATGTGTCCAGAGCTCTAATCCAGTCTAGAAGCTCTTCAACATCCAAGTTTCCCTCATAAACTGGAATGTCCATTTTGGCTCTTGCACTCATTCTTGCAATAGCTCTAATCAAGCATTCATGTGTTGCATCTTCTGCTATAATTTCTTCTTCTTCATGTCCAGTGTCATCTTTGCTTTCAAACTCACTGACATCTCCAATATCAACTATTCACCTTTGTTTTATTTCCACATCCACGAGTCTTGCGCGAATGTCATGTTGATCTCTTTCCACTTCTAGATTCTGCACCTGCCTGCCCCTTCCTTCTAGCATTTCCCTTTTCTCTGGCGGATCGGGTGTTTGTCTGTCCCTTCTCCTCGGTGGCATGGCTGAAATCCCTTCTCGCTTTTCCTGCCTAATATATACAAACAAAAATCAAGCTCTGATACCATATGGTGCAGATGTAGACCCTCTCAGTCCTTCTGGCTACGTCTGCTCACAGGATCGTTTGATTTCCCCTTGAGTCGGATCGGCTCTTTTGCATTTCCTGCTGGAATCTGCAATTTATCGATCCACAGGTCCTTTCAGAAGCTTCCCTGGCGTAAACGACACTAGGTGCAAGCTCCCCCTTCTCCGCGTGACCATCAGCTATGACCAAGGCCTAAACTGAAAGGCACTTGTCACAACTCACCTCTCGCGAGTTCGTGAGTCGAAGCTCTCGACTCCTCCTATCCAATCCCACAATATCCGATATCGCAAGATGGGTATAACTCCTTCCCTTGTTAGCGCCCTCCGCACGTGACCACCAGCTAGGCTTAACACTAGCGCTTCTCGCTTCTCACCACTTCGTGATTTCAAAGGTTGAACTCCCGTTCTTTTATCTGTGAACCCTCGAGATATGAAAAGTCAACAGGGTGTTGACTCTCTTCAATGAACAACGCATGTCCACCTGTCTATTCCACAGGCCCACCTTGCGATTTTGCCATGTGCTCCTTACGCTCCACTTTGCACTTCACCACCTCGCGTCTTGGAGCGCACAACTCTTCGGCTCTCACCCTACGAACCTCTGAGTTCGTGAGATCTCCAGATCTAAGACACCTGTTCACTCTTAGTTGGACGGTCCTGATATTCTCGCGACTTCGCTACTCGCCTTCATGACTTCGTGAACCTTGATGAAAAACTTTTGACCCTTCAACTCATGAAACCCTTGAGATGAGATTTCGCGAGCAATCCAACGCCCCTGGCTGACTTGGATCCTACGACCCTAATTTATTCTAAGCTTATGCTTGAGGAAATCTCATCGTAACATTCCTTCTTCTCTATAATATCTGATGGCTCTTGTGACTTCATGAATTCTTCTCAAATAATTCCAACCATCTGTTTCTTCCTGGAAAATTCCTGCGAATTTAACAAAGTATTTCTCCACGGAACTTACCCACCTGCAACGCAAACTTGCTACGCCTCCTTTCAACACCTCAAGGCACCAACCTTTTGTGCTTTTCTTCAACAACTGAGAAGACCCTATCCCTCCTGAGCTTTCTCCAACTCCGAGTCTTAAATAAGACTCCCACACACACTCCTTGTGGAGAATCCTTCAATTACTTCAAAGAATTGAAGTCCTTCGACTCTGCACACTCCCTGCAGTAGTAGTCCTTCAACAATTTCTGAGGTTCACAAACTCTAAGACTTTACTCGGCCTACAAACACCTTGCATGACTCCTGTGCTCAACTTGCACTTCTACGAGAATGAGAACAACATTAACCCTCCTGAGCTTTCAGAGATAAAACTCTGAACTCTTGTCAACGCACTCCTTACAAACAACTTCACTACACTCCTTGCAGGAACTCTTGCTCAGATAGAGAAACAATTGAAACTCATTCCTTACTCTCTCTCAGACTTCAAACACAAAGCATGAAATCATATACACAGCATATAAAGCAAATGTATAACATAAAGTAAACATCCATGAGCATAACATTCAACAGACATACACAAAGAACAAATACGACACAATGAATTTGAATCGAATATCTTTCTATTAATTCAAATCTTTGTACGTGGGTGTTTTCAACTACATCTCTCTGCTCTCTTCTCTATGCTCTATGCTCATAATAATCTTACAACTATACAATGAGGGTTTCTATATCTCGTTTCCCTCTTGCACTCTAAAACTGTCTAATCTAGAATTAAATTCTATCTACCTACATTCATTACACATAAAGGATCCTATCTACTATGGACGAGAGTGGATCGCTCAAGGTCCTTTTACAATAATGCAAGCATGCCTCCACTTAATGACTTAATTAATATTTCAAAACATTTTCAAAAAATGTGCTCAGTGCTTTTCCAACTGTCTCTTATCTCCACGTTGTCTCACTGTTGTCTATGCTTGCACACCCTTGCGATACTCGTGCATCAGATTCAAGAGACGATAAATTCTTTTGATGATGCTTTCTAAGGTATGTTATTTATAGGTCATCTCACCATTTTCGAAATAACATTTTTTATATAATGATTCAGACCGTGAAATTGATAAGCCATTGAGGAAACATATCCAAGTATATTTGGTAAACATTTTAGCTTATGGTTCATTGTATTTTGAGAGTTTCACTTCGTGGAAAATAGGGTTTGTGGATAGTCCTAAAACTAGTCTAAAACAGGTGTTTTAGTTAAAAACGTCATAACTTATTCATAAAAGATCCAAATTCAGTAAGACAAAATGTGTTGGTTAGATTACATTCTGTAGTATTATGTGTAAAATTTTGATATCCATTCAACAAATATTATGTTCGGGGCACGCTCTACAGGGTCTCTCTCTAGAATAAGACAAAATTCAGCAAGGTATGCCATTTTTGCTATAACTCCTTTTCTAAGAGTTTCCAAGTAGTGACACCTGGAAGAATTGCATAAAACACAATGAATAACATTTTGTACTATTTTGAGATCTTTATTCATTACATGTACATAGTTATGATTATTTCAAGTTACGGTTGTTGACTAATCCAAAACTAGTCATGTGAGACTAAAGTAAAGTTTGATGAAAATTGTACTCTTTTGTTGTTAAAGTTAAGGAAGGTTTGCAGGTATGTGACTATATACATTAGGTCTATCAAAAAGTTACAAATCATATTTGGATGATGAAATTGATGAGGGGTTTTGGTTGAGGTACATGGTTGAGACAAGTAGTTGATGAGTTGGCACATAGATGAGGTGTATAGTTGATGATGTTGGTACATATTGATGAGTCATAGTTGATGAGTAGTTGATACATGATTGGTACATACTTGGTACATGGTTGGAGGAACTTGTTAGTACTTCTATTGACACATGGTTTATGGATGATGTGGCATACTTGTATTGGTATATTATTAGAAGCACATATTGATCTTGGTGATGATTATGAGTTGTTGTGTTGTGTTTGGTTGATGAACATATTTGAGAGTTGTCTTGGTGAGTAGATTTGATTTATTTGATAATATTGATGAGACAAGTTGTTGTGATAGGTTTTTTGGATAGGTTTTTGTGACAACTTATTTGTACAGGTTTGGTGCATGTTTGATGCACTTGTTCGTGGTACAGGTTTTGTACAGGTTTGGTGCATGGTTGATGCACTTGTTCATGGTACAGGTTTTGTACAAGTTGGTGCATGTTTGATGCACTTGTTTATGGTACATGTTGATTATAGGTTGAGTTATAGGTTGTTGCATGGTTGATGCACTTTTTTATGGTACAGGTTGATGTACAGGTTGTTGCATGGTTGATGCACTTGTTTATGGTACATGTTGATTACAGGTTGATTGGTACAGATTTACAACAGTATATATCACAGTGATAGTGTGACAGTGCTTCTATCATTCTTCTTATATGTCAAGGTGGTTGGACGATGAAAGAATAGGTGGTTGTAGCCACCTTTTGGTTGTTGCCACCTTCTGGTTGTAGTCAAAGAACATAGGGGGTTGTAGCCTCCTTCTAGTTGTAGCTAAAGAATTCGGGAGTTGGAGATTCCCTCAGGCTGTAGCTTGAGAAACTAGGGGGTTGGAGCCTCCTTCCAGTTGTAGCTGGAAAACAAAGGAAATTTGTGCTTCCAATGAATGTAATTATTCAAGACATATAAGAAAAAGCATTATGTGGTTTTCTCCCGCTTTGGGTTTCCACATAAAACACTGGTGTACCGTGTATGTGTATGATTGTTCATTTGTTCATTTCTAATTTACTCTGCAGTTATTGGATGATAATGCTAAATTGATATAACACTTGGATTATATGGTTAAAAAGGATTGAATTTCTCTATTACTGATTAACCCCCCCTCTCAGTAATCCAACAATTGGTATCAGAGTCAGCTCCTTCAGGAAACAGTTTAACTAATGGAAGAAGATCATGGATTATTCTGAGAATGGAGAACCAATGTTTAATGGTCATAATGGTTTTAATTATTAGATGTGTAGCATAAGGACATAAGTATTTTTACAGGCACAGGGACACTATATTTGGCTATTATTTTTTACAGGATATGATAGTTCAAAAAGGGGAAAGACTACAGCCAAGAAGGGATTGAGTAAGAATAACAAAATAGCAATGGATTTCATTTGGGAAGGATTTCCTAATCCGGTAAGAGAAAAGGTTGGTAAATGTTCATCAACAAAGGAACTTTGGGATACGTTACATGACATATATTCTTCACCCATCGCAGATTCCGAAAATGGAAAAGAAGATGCATATACAAAACAAGAAGAAAAATGCTCATCATGTCAGACAAATTTAGAAGAGGAAGAGTATGAAGAAGCATAAGTTGATTACAGAGAAAAAATGACCAGTGCAATTAAATATCTAAAGCAATAAAGAGAAGAAAACAAGTCATCCAAGAAAGATTTGATGAACGAAAAATAATGTGTTCAAGGTTCCGAAAAGGATCAACAAGTCATCAAGAATTTAAGAGCTCAACTAGAAGAGGCCAAAAGAATTGAAGAAACTCTATAATGTCAAAAGAAATGTTTAGAAGCCAACATAGAAGCACAAAAGAAAGAAGCAGAAAAGAGAGAAAAGATATTGATGGATCATCTCAAGGAAAGAACCAATGACTTAAACCAACTTGAGGAAGAGTTTGGTCAATAAGAGAGAAGTCTAGAAGAAGAAATAATTATACTGAAAATACAACCTGAAGAAGCAAAGAGAACAGAAGAGGTCATGAAGTCTCAGATAATGAAGAAAGAAGAAGAGGTTGAGAATCTTGATGAAGAAGTTGTCACATTGAGAAGTAAAATCATCAAGTTCAACAAGAACGTTGAAGAGACAGAAACATCCACACCAGTTATAGAGAATGAATAGAAGCACTCTAGGCTGCTAGAAAAGAAGAATGAAGAAAATAGAAAGAGTTATGCAGAAAAACTCAAAGGAAGGAATGATGGTCAACTAGAATCTCAGAAATTTATTGAAGATACATCTTCAAGAAGACCATCCATGTTCAAGCCACAAAGAAGCTTCAATCGTGATCATTATCAGTCAAGGAAAAAATTCAAAAGGACTACGCCACAAAGAAGATCACTCAGTCCTAGGTATGCAAATTTATTTTATGGTCATTGTTTTTGTTGTACTAACTTTGGATGTAAGGTTGTAGATTGCAAGGATTATAAAAGAAATGTTCAAGAAATAAATGCCTATGTGGCCCCACATAACATTGAATGTTACAAATGTCATAACTATGGACACATAACTAGTGATTGTAGTAGCATAATTGATACTTCCATGAAAGGGAACATTGATATTAGATGTAAGAAAGTATGGATAAAAAAAAACGAAGAACATGTGAACAAAGACTAGGTCTCAGAGATTGCAAAATTGGCAATAACAAAAGATGAATAAAATTCTATAGAGTAAAAGAAAGATATCAGATACAGAAAGGTTTGGAAAATACCCGAAAGAAAAGAAGGAAAGGTAAATAAGGAACATGTTCAAGAGATTGTACTTTCAAGCATTGTAGTGAAAGATGAATCCACAGATAGAAAGAAATAAGTTAGAGCTCAGAGAGATGATGAATCTACCAATGAATATGATGATGAATGTACCAATTAAGGTGATGATGAATACACATCAGAGAAGGAATTGTTTTGAGCCATTCGACTTAGAGACTCCCAAGTAATATGAATATTAGACAGGGGGAGTATATGCGATAGTTGTGTTAGAATATGATGGATGTCCTTGTTTAACCATATACAATATCACTATTTTCACCCAACCATAGGTCGAAGCCACCCTCTGAGCACCTTAACCTTGAAAAAGAAGCATTCCCGAAGAAAAACCTAGGATATATAGCCAAATAAAGGGTGACACACCTTTCTCCAATGATAGCGCACCAAGCAAGAGTGGATAAGAGATTCCAAACCATAACCAAGAGATAGTCCAAGCCAAAAACATAAATATTTTAGCTGCAGTAGCTGCAATGGCATCTCTCCTCCAAACTTGCGCACAAACTGGCCAACTGCAGTGCGCACAAGTGTTGCTTCTGCAATTCTGAGAATGCCTACAAGAATGAAGACTGGCCTCTTGTATTTATACTAAATCTGGCAGACTGCCTGGGTGGACTTCTCATTTTGGATACTAATTCTTTAGTATATATTATTTCCTTTAGTCGACTTCTTCTCTTGGAGGCTAATAACCTAATACAATTTATTCCCTTGAGTCAACTTGTCTTCTAGGGCTATTAACCAATCAATTAGGGTTCCTTCTTGCTTCCTGGAATATTATATTCTCATTAGATTTACATGTGGAGGTAAATATGTCCCGCAACTACCATAATATCAACACTCCCTCCTATCTAGGGAGGTATTTGAAGGTAACGATCTTGAGCACAAACATATCGTTTACCTGGTAGCATCAAGATAGTCATAAAGACTATCTCATGATTAGATCATGAGCACCATCATCACTATCAATGTCATCAACTGCATCATCTCTCAAAACCATACTCCATATGAGTAATGAAACATGATGTTGGATAAGTCACTCACTCCATAGAGTGACACAAGAACTATTCTTCTAATGTTGACATATGTCCTAGAAGAATAAATGTCCTGGACCATTTTCCATCTGGGAAATCTCTGTCCATTAATCATCCATCTAGCTAATAGTCATTTCCAACACTATTGATAGTCTTCAAGGAAATCAGAACAATATCATTCAATAGAACACAATTGTGTCTATCCATAGTAGTACACAACTACAATCCAGTGGTACACTACCACACCAAGTAGCACATAGGTACTTGATCAATGGCGTATATTCACAATCAGTTGAACACATCCACCACAGTAGTATACATATACTCTCTAGAGACATACAATCTCCATAACAATCATCTGATATCAACCTGCAGAGAAAACATTGTTATAATATAAATGGAATCATGTGGGCCATTCTTCCACTCACATCTGTGAGATCTGGAAGAGCATCTTCCCTCAGAAGGTAAAACATCAATGATGAGATATCTAGACTATTCTTCTCAATAAAGGAAGAATAATTGTCCCAATTTCTAAGCCTGGACCATTCTCTATCATGGGCCATTCCTCCAACACTAAACAAAGTGCAACCTAGAGAGAATGAATTATTAGTCTTCCCTAGTGAATGACTGTCCATTATCGCTAAACCTGGACCATTCACCTATCTGGGCCATTCCTCCGACACTAAACAAAGTGAAACCTAGAGAGAATGAATCTTCCCTAGGGAATGACTATCTGGACCATTTCCTATTGAAATGGATGTCATGTACCAACCTCCAAAACAGACCATTATTCGAAACTACTCACAACTATGAGCTTCGAAAGAATGATTGTCCGGTGAGGCAGACCAGTCTTCTTGACCACTACTGAGAGTGACCATCAAGAAGAGAGATTGTCCTAGACCATACCCCATGTTAACCACAATGGGAAATCACTGTCTATGGTACATCAGCAATACATTGAACCATTTTCATTACAAAAATGATTGTTCGATCTGGACCATTTTCCGAACTGGAAAATGCCTATCCGTAAAAAATCTCAAAACACTTTGAGAACTAGAAAAAAACTGCTCATCTTAGACCATTTTTCGAACTAAGAAATGACTGTCAATAGCACATCAGTGATCCCTCCCAACCTGGGAGTCATCTCTTCATTTTTCCAATAGAGAAGTCATCTCCATGAGCTCCAGCTTGAGTACACAAACTCTTTCATCTTGGACAGAGGATTTACCAAAATGTCTTCTTATTTTCTCATCTGTGGAGATAAATATATTGGAGAACCACTTCTCTTTTCTGGACTTCATCACGAAGAATGTAATGCTTGATGTCAATGTACTTAGGTCTTTCTGGAACACTGGTTTTCTCTGAAGTCTTTATATAACTTTGATCATTACAGTATATCATATTTGAATTCAACTCTTTTGTTTCTTGCTAGCTCATAACATCGTGGCAAGGCTAAAACTGGAACATATCCATGTGGCACTTATTTTGTCATCATGAGATCTTTGTCATGGATTGGCAATTCATCATTCTAGAGTTCTGAGTAACCATTCTGATATAATAAAGAAAGTTTTCACCATGATTTTGTTGTGCATTAGAGGTTCTCTACCAAGTTGTCTTATTTCATCTACATACAAGGGTCTCTTTCTAGTATACCTCAAATCCTTGAGGTTTCTCTTCAGACGCTCTTTGTTCAATTATTTTGGAGAATAGTCTTTGCATTCATTTGATGGAAAATCCAACCCATGGATATTGTGGACAATATAATAGCTCATGTAGAGGTATGTCTGGTTTACTTGGAACAAACAATCATCATAGTCTTCTCCCTCCATCTGGGAGAACCTCTAAATCTAGATCTCACAATGCTTTCATTCATAAGTCTTTCATACACATTTCTTCATCGCAACTTTTAGTTCCTCTGCTTGATTACTTTTAATTAGTTCATATCAGGCTGATATTCTTGTGATTCTCGATACACTGAATGGTTGTTCTGTCTTTTCTTTCTCTCTTTGAATATTCATGTTCTTCCTCATGTTTCTCTTTAGCTCTTGAGTTCATGGAGTTTTCTATAGATTCCATGCTATGAAGATTCCAACTTCTTTATTTCATCATAGGATCATGGATGTGGATGGAAAACTAGGGATTACTTTGAGGCTTCTTTTCGAAGAAGACTTCTTTTGAAGTCACACTGAACACGTGTTGCTTTTCATGGTTGCTACCATGGATAGATACTTCATCATTTTCAATCGATCATATAATTTAGGATTATCTCCCTCCTAATCCTTGATTCATGCATGAATGCATGTTCCTCTTTTAATAATATAATTGGCTCCCTCCATCTAGGAGAGTCCACGCTTCTGCCTACATCCTTATTGACTTTTGCAAAGTGTCACAAATCGTTTTCCAATTTCCTCTTGATTGTTGACTTCTTTATGTCTTTACTTATTTTAGGTTTCTTCAAGATTGATTATGATAATAACTTCCACATGAATTGTTACCAAGGTTTGTTGATGTACTTCATCCTTTCATGTGTATTGTCTGACTTGTAGCAATCCTTATCTTTTTGTTCTTCCATAATTATAGTTTCTCTTTGAACATATTATCTTCTAAGAAATAGATATGCAAGATATGTACAAAAAACATGGTATGTACAAGAACTATGAAGTGTGTTGTTTACCTTATCTTAAAAGAAGAGGTTGTTTCATCCTGCTTAATCTTTTTTGAAGGTTCCTTTTCTTCAGAAACTAATGATTTGTGTGTCTCCTTTATTTTATTTATCTCATGACAATTATTCTTGTAGTGACCCTACTTTTAACAATTGAAGCATTGTATTTCTGAAATATCTTTCTCTTGATTTGGCTTCTTCCTTGAACCAAACTTCCTTTTGTTCCTGAAATTATTGAATCTTGATGTAAAGGCTCGATCATCATACTTATTTTGGGGTTTCTCTTTTGCACCAATCCTTGATTCTTCTTGATCACAACAAGTCGAAAGTTCTTCAAATGTAGGATACTCCTTCCTTGTGTTCATTCTTGTGGAAAATGCATCCCATGTCTTCCGGAGACCATTTATTGCTATGTTTACTAATTCCTTCTCTAAAATGATATCTTCAATATCTTGTAGTTGATATATAAATTGAGGTATTCTCACAAAGTATGATGTTATACTATCATCATCATTCATCTTCATGTCACAGAGTTCATTCTTGAGACTCATTACTGGTCCAATGTTTCTGACTGAGAAAAGGTTTGTTAGGGCATCGTACATCTTCTTCGATGAGTCAAGATGTGAGATATAGGGCATAAAATGGTATTTTATATATTTCACTATGATACTCATGGAATTGATGTCAACGTATTTGAACTTCTCCATAACTGCAACGTTCTGCGGTTCCTTCTATTTTCCTTCTTCAAACTCTGTTTCCACGATCTTTCCTTTCACGAGATCCAACACTTTATTCTTGGAAAGGATGATTTTAATCCTTTTCTTCCATTCTCTAAAGTCAGAATATCCATCTAACTTGTTTTATGACTTCATAGAGTAAATCATGGCTACTTTGACTTGGTAAACCCTATATTTGACCAAAAAATCAAACTTGACGTCTTGGCTTTCTAAGAGTACCAGGAGATGTGCTAGGCTAGGGTGGACTAGTCTATCCAGAAATTAGGTCAATCCATTTACTTAAGGTGCCTCAATGAGAGGGTTAGGGGTTTTGCAACTACACCTTCTAGTTACCCTAGCGACAGTGATTTAGTAACTACTCCTGCTAGAAACCCTAACTGTAGTTCTTCAACAAGCTTAGTATCCTTATGGCTATGCTCCCTTCCAGTGGTTAGAATGAATGAAGGAGGTGTGGGCCCTATTGGCCCTTGGTTATGGAAGTAAGTGAATAACAAGGAAGAAAAGGAAAAATGAGAACTTCGCAAAAGACATAGGGATTGTCAATGGGTCGAAGTGAGAAAAATAGCATAAAAAATGGAGCGACACCGGAGAAATCAAGTTGTTGGACGAGGAGATCAAAGATGATAGATCAACAAGGAAGAAGGATCGTGGAAAACTCAGAAAGTGGAAAAATCCACTGTTAGATGCTTTGGAGCACTACGTGAAAAGGAAGGAAAGACAGGTTGGTGAAGCCCTGAAAACGTGGGTCAAGTTGACCTAGGGTTTTGGTATCTAGGGTTTTGACACCTAGGCTTTGGCCTAAGGATGTCGGTGAGCTATTGTATTGTATAAGTAAAGGTCAAGAGGACCTGGGTTGGGTTATTGTAATTATTATTAGTCTTGATCTAATTGTTGTTAGTATGATCATTGTTATTTGAGAGAAGTGCTAAGTGTGAGAGCCTTCTGGTATTGTAAGATCTTCAACTGGGTGCGAAGATCAACCTTGCATCTAGGTGCACAGGAAGGGGGAGAGATAGAGAGAAGAGAGAGATCTGTTGTTTAAGAGTGCAAATAAGAACTATATGCCTTCATCTTACTATATTATAAAGCACAATTATGTGGACGTAGCCCTAGAGAGAGGGTGAACCACGTATATCTGTCTTGTATGTGTGATTGATGTTGTGTTATTTTTCCTTGATATATTGTTATTGCATTGTTGTGATAGATATGATATATGTATGGAGTAGATCTAAGCTGATAAGTGATATATGGATGTTGCATTTTTCTGGTATTGGATCCACTTGATATTCCCCTTGGTTGTAGACACTTCTATCCTGCAACCACCCCATAGCTGCTTCGGGTGAGACTACATTTGCTTCGCAGGTGTAGCTAAAAGGGCCAGTAGTTATGGCTTATTGGTGCACTCTTGGAGTTGAACCATCGGTCTACCCCTATGCCAACAAATGGTTTCGTTGCCAGGATAGGAATCTTCTTGAGGGAATGTCAAGGTGGTTCCCATCAAAGACAGAGATTCAAAAGTGGATAGAGGATCAAGAAAAGGACTTCGTTGAAGCCCTGAATAAGAAACCTAATCTAAGTAAAGAGGATTGGCTGGAGAGACATATTTTTACTGATATACACAGGATATTCTTCAGAGGAATCCATCAGGAACTATACGAGTGGCTAGCCAGGTTGGTCGATACCTAGTTTGAGGTCAGATCTAGACCTCTTGTAGTTTGTACGTCGACGCTGATCAAGAAGGTCAAGAGAGTTGATAACGTCGTGTCAAGAGAAGTGGATCATTGGTTTGATAGTACCATTGGAGGCTACATCACCGAGTTTGTTGTTGACAGAGTAGAGTCGTATAGCCAAGCCGAGAGATAATTTTCAAGGGACCCAAAGAAAAATTTTTACACTTTCTAAAGTTGAGAATCAAGATGATTTTGCATGAAAATAATATATTGAAGATATAGTAGATTGGTCAAATCTAAAAAGGCTAATGTTCAAAAATTCAGACAATGACAGTGACACAGAGGCTGACATATGTTGCTTGGGGGAGTGTTCAGAGAATTTCATCTTGTGAACCTGTTAAAGTAGAACTACGGAGATGAGGGTTTCTAAAGTGAAGAAGAATAAGGTATGACCAACGAAGAGCATTCAAAATCCTCTAGGGAAGAGGAAGAGGAAACAAAAGAACTTCATCGAGACGAGCCATAAACTTTAGAAACTGCATAGATTGTTGAAGTAAGTTCTATTATCCCTCTTGTTGATTCAGTACTATTAAGCAATCAGAGACATCCAAGACACCAAAGCGTCCATAGCACCACCACTAGTAGTCCATCACATACTTAGTCGAGGACCCTAGGAAGATATATGGAAGATGAGATGAGACTCCCTATCTTTAGGGGAGATGGATCTAAAGATCCTGACCAACACTGGTTCCTATGTGAAGCCGTATGGAATATTAAGAATGTCACCAATGAAGTAGTTAAAAGAATCCAGTTTAGTACTACCCTAAGAGATCGTGCATTAAGATGGTACATGAAGCTTGTCCAAGGACTTTCATATCCTAAGCCACTAAATGAGGTTAAGAATGCACTGATTACATAATTTAATAAACCTAATTCAGAGTCCCAATGTATTACAAAACTAAAGGATATCAAGAAGAAGGTATTCGAGCCAGTTTGGGAGTTCGATCAGATATTCAAGATCCTAACAGGCCGATTGAATTTTTAGATTCTAGATGAACAGAACAAGGAATGGTTCATTACTACCCTCTTACCACACATCAGAGTTCCTCTAATGCAGCAGAAGATTTCTTCACAGGTTGAGGTGCTGGAGATTGCCATGAATTTAGAATCAACCCTATGGGAGAATCTAGCTCAGTTATGAGTTAGATCTTGAGTCAGCTGACTATTTTGTCTTTACAGGTCGAAGATATGAAGAAATACAAGGGAAAATATAAAAGAGAAGATATATGGTGTGTCAGATGCAGATCAAAATACCATCAAAATGAGAACTACCCTCTATTCCATAAATACTTGGGCTCTGGAGCCCCAATCCTATTGGTTGTGGAGCCTGATTATCTTCCTTATTCAGAGGTCCTTGATTTCAGCCGTGTTTATACCCCATGAAGTATTTACACCCCAGAGGTATGTACACTCTTCCACGTGGGGGAGTGCAGAGGGGGGGTACCCCCTCTGCGGGGTCCGGGGGGGCTATCCCCCTGGCTGGGGGAAAGCGGGGGTTCAGGGGCGAAGCCCCTGAAGAAAAAATTTCCTTGTAAAAGTATATTGTAATTTCATTGTAAATATAGACCGTTCATTATAAGGTCGCAGATCTAATGGTAGAGATTATGTTAGGGTTTTTTGCCCTAGAATTCAACCCTTTTTTCTTGAGGGAAATGTATCGCGGCTATGGTTTATGGTGAATATTGTATTCTGAGAGAGGATACTGTGAGAGAAAGAAGAGGAAGTTACAGTGGGTTTTTTTGTAGGTTGTATCCCTTCATTTGCTAGATAATAATAAAGGAAGGACCTGGAAATTTATCTGGTGGACGTAGCCCACACTGGGTGAACCACGTAAATCTGTGTCTCTCTTGTATTGTGTGTCTTCTGTGTTTTGTTTCTACATTTGTTTTATTTTATTGCTCCGCGGTCTTGTTTTTATAACAACTGGTATCAGAGCATAAGGTAACTCACAGGAAAAGAGGGTTCCTGGTTCGAGTGGGAGAAATTTTGGAAGATGGAAAGTTTAGGGTCGAGAAATTTAACGGCCAAAACTACCAGTTATGGAAGATGCAGATGGAAGACTATTTATATCAGAAGGATCTATTCCTACCATTGGGTGGAGTAGAAAAGAAGTCAGTGACCATGAAGGACGAAGAATGGGAGATCCTTTACAGAAAGGCTCTAGGAAAGATACAACTGATCCTGGTAGCATCAGTGGCTTTCAATATTTCAAAAGAAAATACAACGAAGGGTTTCATGGATGCGTTGGCCAAATTGTATGAAAAACCCTCGGCGTCAAATAAGGTATTTCTA
>JASDQU010106711.1:160036-221639 GCA_032191745.1 Picea mariana | reverse complement strand
TTGGTTAAGAGCACAAATCAAAACTATATGCTTTCATCTTAATATATTATAAAGCACAATTCTGTGGATGTATCCCTAGAGAGAGGGTCAACCACGTATATCTGTCTTGTGTGTGTGATTGATGTTGTGTTATTTTGCCTTGTTGTGATAGATATGATAGATGTATGGAGTATATATAAGCTACTAAGTGATATATTCATGTTCTATTGTTCTCTTATTGGATCGATTTGATATTCTCCTTGGTTGTAGACACTTATGTCTTGCAACCCCCCCCATAGTTGCTTTGGGTGAGACTACATCTACTTCGTAGGTGTAGCCAAAAGGGATAGTATTTAGGGCTTGTTGGTGTGCTCTCGGAGTTGAACCTTGGGTATGCCCCTATGCTAACAAGACCATAACCTATTATAATCTGATGGATGTGCTCATTTAACTATAGAAAATATCACTATTGTCACCTAACCATAGGCCGAAGCCACCCTCCGAGCACCTTAACCTTGATAGAGAGCCATTCTGGAAGAAAAACCTAGGCTAGATAGCCAAACAAAGTGTGGCACACCTTTCTCCAAGGATAGAGAACCAAGCAAGAGCTGATCAAAGAGTCCAAACGATAACCAAGAGATAGTCCAATCCAAAAAAAAAAAAATCTCCTAGCTGCAACAACTGCAATGACAAATCTCCTCCAAAATTGCACAAAAGTTGGCTAACTATAGTGCGCACAAGTGTTTCTTCTACAGTTCTGAGAATCCCTACTAGAATGAAGACCGGTCTCCTGTATTTATACTAAATTTGGTAGACTGCCTAGGCCGACTTCTCATTCTGGATACTAATTCTTTAGTATTTATTAATTCCTTTAGGCAACATCTTCTCTTGGAGGATAATAGCCTAATACAAGTTATTCCTTTGAGCTGACTTGTCTTCTAGGGTTATTAACCAATCAATTAGGGTTTCTTCTTTTTTTCAAGAATATTCTATTCTCATTAGGTTTACATGCAGAGGTAAATACCTCCCACAGCTACCATAATATCAACAAGTTGTGACAAACCAAAGAACCATCCTTCGAGTAGCTTGTCGAGTTTGAGAAGAGATATTTAGAGAAATCAGTTAGCATAAGTATAGTTTGATAGATTAATCAAGACTTCATGATAGTATAGTGATAAATGGGCTAGCATTATTGACAGTTGCACAAGTAGAATCTTGGAAAATATGGACAAAGATGGATTCGTAAGAACACTTAGTAGGTTTGGAAAGATATATGATAGTGGACAAGAGCATGGATTCATAGATTGGTTCAGAGACAAAGGAACATTATCACAATGGATGATAATTACACATGAAATGGATATAACAATGCTAATGAATTCCAAATTGACAGATATTTTTTGGACACATGCAGTGCATATATCAGTTCACATTCAAAATAGAGTAATTCTCATAAACAACAATGACAAAGCTCCCTACGAACTATGGAAAGGAAGCATAGAAAACAACCTCTACATCAAGGTAAATCAAGGTAATATTTTAGTAATTGAAATTTATGTTGATGATATTGTTTTGGAAGTACTAATGACAGGTTAATCTAGGAATTTGAAAGGATATGCATAATGAATTTGAAATGTCATTACTTGGAGAACTATCCTTCTTTTTGGGTCTTTAGATATTTCAAAGAAACCAAGAAATTTTTATTTCTCAAACTAAGTATATCATAGTAATGATAAAGAGGTTCAGAATGGAAGATTGCAAACTAGTTACCACTCCTATGAAAACTAGTTGCAAGTTGAGAAAATATGATGATTCAAAGTATACAGACCAGAGGAAATACAAGTCAATGATTGGTATCTTACTATATGTGACAACATCCAGACCAGATGTAATACAATAAGTTGTACAAGTGGCACGATTTCAAGCAACAGTAAAGGAATCACATGTATTAGAAGTAAAGAGTATTTTCAGATATCTGAAAGAAACAAAAGAGTTTGGATTATGGTATTCAAAACTAAAGGATCTATCACTTATTTCCTGCAYAGATGTAGATTGGAYAGATTGCATTGATGACCGATGAAGCACCAGTGGAGCAACGTTCTACTTGGGTGAGTGTTTAGTATCTTGGCTAAGCAAGTAGGAATCATTAATATCCTTATCTACAGTCAAGGCATAATATATTATAGTAGCAATATGKTGTACATAGGTTCTATGGATAAAACAAAATTTGATAGATACACAGGTTGAGTATGATGATCCCATTCCAATCTATTGCGATAATACAAGCAGCATCAATATCTCAAAAAACCGGGTGATGCACTCCAAGATGAAGCACAGTCCAATAAAGTATCACTTTCTACGGGAACAGGTTGTAGACAAGAACATCAGAGTTGAATATGTGGGAACAAAATAACAAGTGGCATACATCTTTACAAAACCACCTCCACGAGAATCCCTTGAGTATCTTCACCAGAGACTAGGATTAATTTCTACTCCAAAATGAATGCTTTTGAATTCTTATCTTATGTGTCTTAGATGTACATGAGGAAGCACCATAAATAGGACAAAGGGGGAGAGATTTATCATATACAAAGCTAAATGATTGGAGAGAGAGAATAGAGGCATGTTTCCAAGGGGAGCGATTTTCACAAGGGAAGAATGAGTGATATGACTTCAAAGTGATACCCTTTGTCAAAGGGGGGGTGCATTATTCATATGAAGGGAAAGAGAGTAATCAAAGGATTATAAACACAAAGAAAAATCAAAGGCACGTAGATAGGGGGAGCAACCCCAAGGAGATTTCAGTCAGGGGGAGTAGCCCCAAAGGGAGATACTAGTTTCCATTGATGTCAAATGGGGAGAGATAGAAACATTTATAAAGAGTATAAGCATGAATGTTATCATGACTAAGTGTTGTCATCAATGTTGGTGTTGCCATCAATGCCAAAGGGGGAGATTGTTAGACAGTTGGATTAGGTTGATGGATAGTTGGTATGGATTGTTGGTTGTCATTGATGTCAACCCTTGGAGAGTGATATTGTAGATTGATTTCAACCCTTAGTGATTAATTTAAACCCTTAGTGATTGATGTCAAACCTTGAAGAAATTTCGGTAGTGAATTCTGGTAGAACAAAGGTTTGGGTAATTTACCCAAGGTTGTTTCATGTATAATGGTATGCATTTTAATATATTTGAAGGTAATACTATTATATATGAATAGTACATGTCATTCAATTTCTAGTGGTATGTGGAACGTCACACAACTCCTTACGGTTAGAGAGTTATGACCATGAGAAGTTAGAGAACCCAGGTTTGGGTAATGGACCCAAGTTTGTTTGATGGATAATGGTATCCGTTTTGATATATTTGTAGGTAATACTATTGTAGATGTATATCACATGTCATGCAATTTTTTTTGGTATGTAGAACGTCACATAACTCCTCACGTTTTGAGAGTTATGGCCTTACAAAGTTGGAGGACCCTCATATGTTGGCTCGAAGCCCCAAAAAGTCAAAGAAGTCAAAGAGCTTGCAAAGAAGAAATTATTATTTAAATGATAAAGTAAAGTGACAAAGTCAAGAAGGATTATTTAAATAATAAAGTGAAGTGACAAAATCAAACAAGATTATTTAAATGATAAAGTGAGGTGACAAAGTCAAGGAGGAATATTTAAATGATAAAGTAATGGAGAGATTTCTAATTACAGAAAGTGGTTAACCCTAAAAATGAAGAAAATAGGTTAAGTGACCTATAAATGGGTTAAATGACCTAGAAATATGTTAAGTGACCTAGAAATAGATTAAGTGACCTAGAAATGGGTTAAGTGACCTAGAAGATTCTTCTAAGGAAGATATTTGGAGAGTATAAATAAGAGGAAAGACTCTCTCATTTTATATTACACTTGAGAATATTGAATATATATAGGTTAATAAGGTAACCAAAGTATTTCTATGCCAAATTCCAGAGGGAAGGTGAATAAAATAAGGTCGGAATTTAAGGGAGGATAAATTCTTTTGATGATGCTTTCTAAGGTATGTTATTTACAAGTCATCTTACCATTTTCACAATAACTATTTTTTGAGAATGATTCAGACCATGAAATTGATAGGAAATTGAGGAAACATATCCAAGTATCTATGGTAATAATTTCATCTTGTGGTTCGTTGTATTTTTGGGGTTACACTCTGTGGAAAATAGGGTTTATGGTTAATCCTGAAACTAGTCTAAAACATGTGTTTCGGGTAAAAACATCATAACTTATTCATAACTGATCCAAATTCAGTAAGAACAGATGTGGTGGTTAGAGTATAGTTGGTAGTATTTTTTGTAAAATTTTCTGATCTCTTCAACAAATATTTTGTGTGGGGAGCGCTCTACAAGGTTGCTCTCTAGAATAAGCCAGAATTCAGCAAGGTATGTCATTTTTTCTATAAATCCTTTTCTGAGAGGTTCCAAGTAGTGACACCTAGAGGAATTGCATAAAAAAACACTGAAGAAAATTGTGTACTATTTTCAGATCTTTATTCATTACAGGCACATAGTTATGATTATTTCAAGTTAGGGTTGTTGACTAATCCAAAACAAGTCATGTGAGACTAAAGTAAAGTTTGATGAAAATGCTAGTCTCTTGTTGTTAAAGTTAAGGAAGGTTTGAAGTTATGTGATCATATACACCAGGTCTATTACAAAGTTACAAATCATATTTTTATGATGAATATGATGAGGGCTTTTGGTTGAGGTACATGTTTGGTACATGGTTCATACAAGTAGTTGATGAGTTTGCACATACATGAGGTGTATAGTTGATGATGTTGATACATCTTGATGAGTCGTAGTTGATGAGTAGTTGATACATGATTGGTACATACTTGGTACATGGTTGGAGGCACTTGTTAGTACTTCTGTTGACACAAGGTTTATGGATGATGTAGCATACTTGTATTGGTATATTATTAGAAGAACATATTGATCTTGGTGATGATTATGAGTTGTTGTGTTATGTCTGGTTGATGAAGATATTTGAGAGTT
Source organism: Picea mariana (assembly GCA_032191745.1). Taxonomy (NCBI): domain Eukaryota; kingdom Viridiplantae; phylum Streptophyta; class Pinopsida; order Pinales; family Pinaceae; genus Picea; species Picea mariana. Next base: position 216,631 of record JASDQU010106711.1, on the reverse strand, counting down.
TTCTTGGTGATTGATCTTGGTGAGTAGATATGATTTGGTTGATAATATTGATGAGACAGGTTGTTTTGATAGGTTCTTTGGATAGGTTGTTGTGACGGGTTATTTGTACAGGTTTGATGCATGGTTGATGCACTTGTTCATGGTACAGGTTTGGTGCATGGTTGATGCAATTGTTCATGGTACAAGCTTTGGACAGGTTGGTGCATGCTTGATGCACTTGTTTATGGTACAAGTTGATTATAGGTTGAGGTACAAGTTGGTGCATGGTTGATGCACTTGTTTATGGTACAGGTTGATTACAGGTTGAGGTACATGTTGGTGCATGGTTGATGCATTTTTTTATGGTACAAATTGATTTCAGGTTGATTGGTATAGGTTTACAGCAGTATATCTCACAGTGATAGTGTGACAATGGTTCCATCATTATAATTATACATCAAGGCGGTTGGACGGGGAAAGGACAAGCTGTTATAGACACCTTCCAGCTGTAGCCACCTTCTGGTTGTAGTTGGAGAATGCAGGGGGTTGTAGCCTCCTTCTGGTTGTAGCCAGAGAATTGGGGAGTTGGAGTTTCCTTCAGGCTGTAGCCTGAGAAACTAGGGGGTTGGAGCCTCCTTCCAGTTGCAGTTGGAAAACAAAGGAAGTTGGTGCTTCCAATGAATGTAATTCTTCAAGACATATAACAAAAAACATTCTGTGGTTTTCTATCGCTTTGGGTTTCCACATAAAACATTGGTGTACTATGTATGTGCATGATTGTTCATTTGTTCATTGATTATTTACTATGCAGTTATTGGATGATAATTCTAAATTGATATAACACTTGGATTATATGGTTAAAAAGGATTAAATTTATCTATTACTGATTCACCCCCCCTCTCAGTAATCCAACAATTTATTCCATGAAAACATATAGGTTCTCTTATCATTGTACCAACCCATCCTATTACACGATCTATTCTTTTTGTTATAGAAATATATTCCTCACCCTATGAAAATTTTCTTAGAAGTCCTTTTTCCATTTCCCTATGTATACTTGAAGTCCCTTTTTGCAAATCCTACAGCTAAAAACAATAGTTTTCCACATATACACACCCTACCTATTGTACAACATGCGTATATGCAGGTTGCACCACTACAATGTGTGTACACCGGGTTTTGTGCCCAAAATTAAAAAATGGTGTCGGGTTTCCATGTCACATCATGAGATCCATGATCCTTGACCTTCCATATACTAGAAACGTTCTAACTCAGCCCTTCATTTCCACTTGAAGGCTATAAATGGGCCAAATTCGAGCTATGGAGAAGAGGAGAATAATTCAACTTTGAGAGAAAAGTTACTCTGGAGAAATTATTCACTTCATATTGAGCCAACATCCCTTTGTCCTTTTAAGTCTAAACACATTGTTCAGCCCCAAAGCTCTTCCCTACTTGATTGAGAACTTCATTGTCTCTCTTATATGAGATTTCCTTTGGTGGAGGATTGAAGTGGTGGAGGCCCAGCTGGAAGGGACTAAGTTTCTCGGTTCTAAATCATCCTGACACTGTAGTTTGTAATTCATTCACTTATGTTGATTACATTTTAACAGAAATACTCTTTTCTCATCCAATTAATATCTTGCAAATATTTGAATTGTTATTCCATGGGCACATTTTTTATGAATGTTGATGGATTGTGTTATTGAATGGGATAACTTTATATATTATCACCATGTGCTTATGTGTGTTGGTTGTTGAGGACAAGTTGCAGGTGTATTGCTTTGAGTCAAGTTCTCATTGATGGAATTCATCGAACGTCTAGACGTTGTAGTCTCTTTATATTGTATCATTAGCATATTTACTTATATAGCATATCAGAGATTAAAGTTGATTTATGCAGTCATTTTCATTTGTTGTGGTTTACCCCTAGCCATAGAGAGATTTTCCTCGTAACAAAATTGGCGACCATACTAGGGATCAAATCTTCTTTTAGGGGTTTGGAGTGGTTTTATCCTTTGATTTCTCTCGTTTATATTGAGTTTCTTGTCGTCTCATTGCTTGACATCCTGTATTCATTCTGAGTCTGATTTTCTTATCCTTCTCCTTATTCTGGCTATGTTTTAACACATATACACATATTTTTACCTGACAGTCACGTACATAGGCATGATGTCCTTATCAAAGATGCATATATATGTGCTTTTCTCCTGAATAGTCGTGTACATACTTCTTTTCTACTTGGTTGTTGGGTTTGATGTTTCCTGGGTAATTTTTTATGGTTGTTGAGTCTTTTTGGGTCTCTGTTATGATTGTTAAGTGTCTGTGGAATGATAGGAAACCTTTCTTTGGTTATATTTTTGGGAGGTTAATTTCTCATAATACTTTTCATTTGATTGTACTTTCATATCGGGTTTGGTGTTTGCTTCTTGATATCCTACTTGGTTTCTCTCTTTTTACATAGGATAGGATCTTTATATCAAGTTGTTGTTCAGTCCTTTCATTTTCATTCTTTTATATTGAAAATACAAAAATATTAGGCGTTTTGCATTGGTGGCATTTGATATTTTAGGTCCTTATCATTTATATTAGTACATGTATAGAAATATTTCATCGTATCTAGAATTGCAAAATTAAATTGAAAATTACATTTTGAAAAGTTTATCATTTATTGGGAATTGAAGTTAGGAATTTTCATTTTATTCATATTTATTTATTTTATTTGTTGAGTCATAACATCATTAGTTTCATGAACACATCTTTTTTGAGTAATCAAGGCCACTGAAAACAATGTTGATAATTTAAAATTGATTAAAAATGATTTTATTTTCTAGGGTGCACAAACTAGCTTAGGATTTAGAGCCTTGGAATAGGATTTTGTGAGTAAACTTCTCCAAAGATATTAAATCAACATATGTATCTGACTAAGAGAGTGGATAAATCCATTTTATAATTGGTGACGTCAGGAGGCTCTGCTTACACTGGTGTTAAACACGAGGTCACGTGAGGTTGGTTCAGGGGATATCCCCCCAATAGCCTCTTAGTGTCGGATATATTTCAAGGGATCTATTCGTATATGGGGATATTGATAATACCTTTACCTCTATGAGAGGTGTTTATTTTGAGGTTTCAGGATTTCTTACCCTTACCATACAGTGGAACTGACTTACGACTATTCTTCTGTGCATCGGTTATATCGTTGTTTCTTAGTTGCTTGACATAGGTACCACATAGGTTACTTGCAGGGGATATTCTGCAGGTACCCTGGGTCAAATAAGGGTCGGAAAACACACAACCTTCATGGAGGATTACCTCTCTGGTGGGATTTGACCAACTAGTCGTTAAGCCCATGAGGGCCCTTATAAATAATTTTGATACCTCCAATATTTAGCAAGGATTATCAAGCCCCTCTTGGGCGATGCATACCTACTTTAGGGAGGGAGGTCCCTTTCAGCCACTTTATCCCGTTTGTGTGCATATTGGCATTTATTTTATTTTATTTTGGTGTGCTCTTTGATTACTAGTCGGCCTTAGGATTTGTGTTTTCATATCACAAGTCTTGAGTCATCATGGAGCCAGACCCGCTTCCCTGAAAGTCTCACTGCTTGTTACAATTACCACCACATTTTGAGTCTTTTCCTTCTAAAAGGTGTAAATTTATCAAACGTGGTGCACACACGTCCACTTACCAGACTTGTGATCATACAAGGATGAGTATTGAATTGATTCAAGAATATATTGGGAGTCCTTCAACTACCATACCCACTATCGTTAATGGTACTCCTTTGACACCTTCAACCACAATGGTTTTAGTGCCAGAGGTTCCTATCATTACTCATGCCCTTCCTATAGTGAATACTCAACCTATATGCATGAAACATTTTGGGTCCCTTTTTCACTCGTCGGGCTACAATATTCAGTCCATCCCTATGGCCTCTAGCCCTTTTTCTTATGGTATGTTGAATATCACATCACAATTTTCATCCTCCATTCCTACAACTAGTTTGAATACTAGTATTGGACTTGGGGGCATGGCTCATTCACAAAATCCATTCTCATTTGGTGGTGCTCATGTCACACAAACGAATCCTATAGTTGGAGGCCTTCCTCCTTTTCACCCCAGGTCTAATCATGGTTTTAATGCTCCTAGATTGAGTAACCAACCTGGTGGACAAGATAATTCTCATGGTCCATCATTTACATCCACCTTCTTTCTACTGATTCCGACCAACACATTTGGCATGAAAAATCCACCTTTATCCTCCAGATTCACACCTAGAGGAGGTTAGTTTCATACCTTGGGAAACCCCCAACCTGGAGCCACTCCGACTTGGGGAAGTTTTTACAACCCTCATCATAACTTTCATGCTGTAATGGTGCCCAACCAAAAGTTCATGAATTAGTTCAGAAGAGGGTCTTACAATCTTGGACAGGGCCATGGTGCTTAACAAAACCTTGGATGGGCTATGATTCCCCAACAACAATATTTCTAGTGAGATTGGGGCCAGATGTCGCAACCCCAACTCTTTTTTCTGGCCATGCTCAATCTGCCAGACTTTTCTAAGTTAATGAATGACCCCGTGTGTCATGATATGACATGCCCCCCCCATCCCCACTAAGATTCCTTTAGATATTCCAAAATTCAAGGGTAAAATGGGTGAGGATCCTAGTGATCACATTACTACTTTTCACCTTTGGTTCTCCTCGAATTCCCTTAACGGAAATTCTATTCGGTTAGTATTGTTTTAATGCACTCTCACATGGGTTGCCACAAAATGGTATATCGAGCTACCTAGGGGGACATACATAAATTTTAATCAGATGGTTTTAGTCTTCCTCAACCACTTCCAATTGTCGGTTCGTTATGATGATGACATAGAAATTTTGTCAACCTTTCGTTAGGACAAGGCCACACATATCTCGGATCACATCCAGGATTGGCATAGATGAAAGAAGTTGATCAAGGCCTACATACCTGAGAATTCCCATTAGAGTGGTTCCTTAAGTCTCTCTAGCCTTATATTTTTGAAGGATGTTTATACATTTGGGATTACATCTAAGGAAGAAGCGATTTTTAAAGACCAACAGTTAGATGTTATATATGTTCATTCTAGGATGTTATAGGAGATTCTTCCAGACACATCGAGGTCAAAATATGAACCTAGAAAAAATCTTGGGCCTCATGCTAATGGCATTATAGGCTCTGCCAATGTGAAATATGTAGAATCAGTGACGAGCCATTTGAAAGAGTTATCTCTAAACCAGTTTGTAGGAGGGCCAGCTTTGTCTATGTTCTCCACTCCGACTCAGTCGGTGGATGTGCATGCTATGCAATTGTCGACCAACCCGAATGGTAACCAACAACTAAGAGGGAATAAAAATAAAGGAAGTGGTAATAATCGTAAGGGTGGGAAGAATAATAATAAACCCAAAGACAACGGTAATAATGAGAAGTCAAATAATAATGTTGGTGAGGGAAAGAAAGAAAGGAAAAAAGTGAAGTTTCCTTGCAAGCTTTGTACAAACGACCACATTACCCACTTATGCCCCAAACTTACGGAAGATGTGAGGATTTTATATCTACCACATGTTGCGCTGACTAATCATTTTCCACATAATTAGAACATGGCCTTGAGCTCCTCAAATGCCGAAAATGTGGCAAGTGGAATTCAAAATCCACCAATGGAAGAAGATGACCATTTATTCATAAATAAGTTAAATATGAGGTTAATGTAGCCACTCGGTCTCATGATTACAATTCTCCACAGGTTGTTCCAAGTATAGAGTCTTCCCCTCCTTCGGATACGCCCTTACAGATCAAAAAGCTAGAGCCCCCACTTCATATTCTGAAAGGACTACTCAAGCACTCTACCCACAATCCCAATACTAGAGCCTTCCATAATTACTCTATTGTTGATGATCTAGGTCAAACCCCTTGTGCAATGTTGGCCTTGGAGGTACTCCAGACGTGTCCTTCACATAGGAATGCCTTTCTATCTACCTTAGGATATCTAGATCATTGTGGATCGAAATTTATAAAGTTTTACATCATAGATGTGAAGCCTTTCTTGCCTTACCATGTGGCATTCAAAATCCATGCGGGTTACTCAAAGTATACCATCAAACGCACAATTGTTGATGAAGGTACTGCAACATGTCTGATGTCCCTGGTCTGTTGGAAATCCCTTGACTCTCTAACCCTTTATCAGTCTCCAAACATGTTGATTGATTTTGACGGTCGTTCCTTCTGCCATCATGATATTATTCCTGCCTTTCCAATCCAGTTAGGTGGGAAGACAACAGAGGTGGATGTCGAGGTGGTTGATGCGACCCTCGACTATAACTTATTATTTGGATGCAATTGTACTTATGTTATGACTGCATTCATATAATTCTTCTTCTAGACTCTTTGTTTTCCTTTGAGTACACTAGACCTAATGCATCTGTTGGACCCTCGATCCTTGTGATCAATAGTTCTCAACTCACAAATGATAATATCGGTGTTAGAATGTATTCATCCCTTATGTGTACCTTTGACTTCATGGCACCGATTCATCATATATACACCATGTCCAGTGGGTCTTCTTTGTCAGAGAGGTATGTTCCTTTTCTCACTTCGTATTTTAACGATCCTTGGACCCTACCTTCCTCGACTGCCTCTTGTGAATATCAATCACATACTGGAATGGCCATGCCACTATCGGTAGCAGAGACAATGTATAAATTTGTTCTTGACTATTTCGTCGATCTGGATCATGTTACCTCATAGATGGATGAGGAGGATTCTGTTCTAGAGCCCGTGTGGGCCACTTCATCATATTGTTTACATGACTTCCTCAACGAAACTTTACCTTCAGATGAAGCAATTCGTACCTTTTTTGTATGTGGCACATTATGGAGATCAAAGAATTGCTCCATCTGAAGTATCCATGTGATTAGGTCCTTGCCATCAATCTTCCTCATATCAATCTTAGGAACGTGGTTGGTCTTCAAATCAAAGTTGGAGTTTCTCCATTCTTGATTCACCTTTCTTGTGTCCTCATCATGAATTTCATGGGATGCATTTTCACTTTCAGGTGTCTTCTCTGTTACAAAATTTTTCAATACTTCCATGATCTCCCCTTTTAAACCATCCATCTTAGTATCCAACATAGTTTCCATTGAATCCATCTTCTTTTGTAGTTCATTTATGTCCCTACTCATTTCTTCACCTTCATCAAGAGTCCAAGTAGGATTTTTTGGAGGCTTATTAGGTATAGAAGTTCCCTTTTTCGTGGCATGTTGGCCAAGTATCACTTTTGAACCTTGATTTTGAGGTGGTTCTACTAGACAATATTTATTATGTTGTATCTCCCAAGTTTCAGCCCTTATGGGTATGAAACTTTATTTTATGTAGTTCTTTGACATTTCTTCTCTGCAATTCCATAGGCCTGATCAAAATTGGATGTGCCAAGTGGAATTTACGGTAACTTCTCCACAACTTGCCAATTTTTCTTCTTTCCAAGAGATCTGACTTGTATAGTGTGCCCCGCAAAAAAAATTTGATATAAAATTCTGAAACTCGCACCAGAAATACTACAGACTATCCACGATCCAATGAAACTAGTCCCACTCAATTTTGATACTCTAGGAAGAAGTTATGATTATTTTACCTGGAACACCTTCTTGATACTAGTCAATAGGACTAGTCAGATACCCTATCTTACACATGTTGTATATACAAATTTAAGATGACCCAGAAGCTGAAATTGTTACCATAGATACCTTACTAATTTCTGTAAATAACCTCCATATTTCAGGGTCTAAAACATTACAAAAAAGGTTTTATAGTGAAAATTCCGCAATGACTCAGTTCAGGATGATTCAAGAACCCTATCTTGTACAGGCTCTATCTCCGATAGTATAAGTCCTCAGGAGCTAAATTTTGATCCCAACGTACCCTAATCTGTCTACTAAATATCCTCCAAGATTTTCCTTCTAAAATGTTGTAGAAAACAATTTATAGTGAAAATGCCAAGGTGTCTCAGATTTAGCAGTGAAACCCCAAGACCTTGAGCTCTGATACCATATGTTAGGAACCAAATATCAATATAGCATAGAAAAACCTCAGAAAAAGTACTCAACGCCTTGAAAAAGAGATAATTTTAGATAATAAGCCTCTTCGAGGGGGCAACCTCCTTTTAGCCCACTTAAATGTTCAAGTACAAGATGATTCAAAATGAAAATGTCTCCTTGGTATATATAGGAGACTAGGAGGTATAATTACAACTAATTGCCTAAAGCCGACATAAATAAAATAACATTACTAATATAATATGCCCCAATTAAGGGGTAATGAGCCAATATTAGGGCTTAACATTATATATGTCGTTAAATGTTTTGAAAGTCCATAGGATGATATGCATCATCGATCTTATTTTCTCCCAGAGCTTTCCAGAATCGAACAAGATGATTTTAGATCTACTTTGAGCAAGATAATCGGTCACGTTGTAGTTCCACTTGATATGCATGACATTTATGTCGAAGGAAACATGGCATGTATCTCCCCTACCATCACTATTGGTATCTCTCATACCCCTGTCAAGATTTAAAATGTATACATCAGTGCAGATTGTTCGCCAAAACAAATTTTGATCTACACCGAGCTCTTCAAATAATTTCATGATGTATTCGCTTGGTCATATGAAGATATGTTAGGAATCGACCCTCGATAATGAGATTAAAACCTACTTAGATGCTAATCCTGTTCGACAATGAATTAGAACTGTCAATCCTAGGAAGGCCCCTTATATTAAGGCAGATGTAGAAAAACTTCTTAACGCTGGCTTTATCTACATGGTTCCCTTGACTGAATGGGTTTTCAATCCCGTTCCTGTGATTAAAAATCAAGGAACCATATGCGTATGCATGGATTTTATTGACCTGAACAAGGCCTATCCCAAAAACAACTTCCTAACACCCTTCATTGATCAAATCCACGATGAGTGTGCGGGAAGAGAAGTTTTTTATTTGATGGATGATTTTTCAGGGTATAATCAAATTCAAATTAAGCCCGAGGACCAACATAAGAAAACATTTGTTTGTTCTTGGGGTAGTTTCTCATACTGGAAGATTCCTTTCAGCCTTTAGAATTTCAGATAAACCTTCCAACGAGCTATGACCTTCGAATTGCATGATCTCAAGCATATATTCGAACCCTATTTTGACAATCTTGCTGCTCACTCCCATAGGAGAGTGGATCATCTGAAACACCTTCAACTATTTTTTGAAAGATGTCGCCAATATCACATCCGTTTGAACTCTCATAAATTCATCTTTTGCATTAGGTGAGGTCGACTTCTAGTATTTTTAGTCTATGATACCGGGATCATGGTAGATCCATTAAAGGTTGAGGCAATACTTCAATTGCCTCCCCCATGCACTATTCGTCAACTTCAAAGTTTACAGGGGAAAGATAAAATTTTACGTTGGTTTATAGTGAATTATGCCAATATTTCTAAGGGTTTCATGTGTCTCCTATAGAAGGACATTCATTTTATCTAGGATGGGTGAGCCCAGGAATCCTTCAATGCTTTGAAGAAATCCTTGGTATCAACGCCTCTATTGAAGTATCTAGACTATATTAGAGATTACTTTCTTTATGTCCTCGCTTCTGAAGAAACGATTGGTATGGTGTTGGTTCAGGAGGATGGTGAGCTACATGATCCCGTCATTTACTATCTTAGTTGAAACTTAGTCGACCTTGAACTAAATATTCTCATGTTGAAAAGCTAGCTTTGGTTGTCATTCACATAGTTCAATGGTTATGAAACTATATATTTCTTTGAAAAAATATTGTGGTTGGGGATGTCAATCCATTTCAATACATCCTTACGAGGCGTATCATAGGGGGAAAGTAAAGTAAATAGATTTTCATTTTACAAGAATTCGATCTCAATTTCACTTCTGTGAAGTCCAAAAAATCACTAGTTTTTGCAGAGTTAATATCCGACTTCTCTCAGTTAGATGAGGATTATATTTATGTTGATTCATTTGTATATGAACACATTTTCCTTGTCTCATCGTCATACCCCTGGTTTGGATATATTGTTGTCTATCTTCAAACTTTGAAGTTCCCTCAACATCTCTCATGAGATGATCGACAACGTATACGATACCAAGATAAGAGTTACCTTATCGTCAATGACACTCTGTATCACCAAGGAATAAACAATATACTACTTCATTGTTTGACTCACAAAGAAGTTGTTTTGTTATAAATGACTGTGACAATGGGGATTGTGGTGGTCACCTATCCGGGCTTGTGACAACCCAGAAAATTTAGTGAGCCAGTTATTTTTGGCCATCTATTTTTAAAGACTGTGTTGAAGTGGTTAAGAAGTATCACCCCTTCTAGGTGTTCACTCAAAAAATGCACTCACATCCATCCCCTCTCCATAAAGTCGTTACAGTTGGTCCCTTCACCAAATCGGGTTGGATTATGTGGATTGCAATCCAACTTTGGTTGGGGGGAATCAAGACATTATTTTGGTCATAGACTACTTTACAAAGTGGGTCGAGGCCATGCCTACAGTTAAATTTGATGGTAAAATTGATGCCTTCTTTGTATTCAATCAAATTATAGCTATGTTCGGAATATCGAGTGAGATTTTCATTGATCATGGCAGTCACTTTCAGAATGAAATCATGAAATAACTAGCATCAAAACTTGGGTTTAGGAATTGTCATTCTTCCCCTTACTACCCCCAAGAAAATGAACTTCATTTGGAGACTTCATGTAATCTTTTCTTCCAATTCTCTAGACCTGTATCTAAGACAAAAGCACATGATGTGAGGTTTATCCAACTGAGTACCACATATGAAGTTGGGTTGACATGATCTTCTTCATGTGTGTTCATTCTGTATAATTGGTTGATTTCCTCCAGATCTAAACAGGTGGGCTCTACAAACCTTTCTCCTTCTAAAGGATCTAATGGTGTAATGACTCTATACTCATCTGATTCAAATGTTATTTTCCTTGTCTTCAAGTTTATTATGTTATGGTTATCAAATTCCCAACCCAGTATAAGAAATGTTGGATATGGTGGTGTTCCATCTACAATCTCTATTACTTCAAAGTATGCCTTAGTGCACACTCCATCCAAATATTTTCACAACTTTAAGCCTTCCAATTGGTAGAACTCTATGTTGATTTTCTAATCCCAATTGGACAAGTGAATAGCCTAATGTGGCTTCTCCCGTACAATGCCATGTCTTCTTGGGTAACACATTTACCTCAGAGCCTAAGTCCAGTATAATATTCCCCATATTGAAATATCTAATGTTGGCTTTCAATTTGAATTCTCTGCTTGTTCCCCTTCTTTTATGGAGGTGATTGGCCGTTTTATTCTCTAACTTCCCATCTACCTATGTGTTACATCTTTCTAACACATTTTTCAAAACTTTGACAGATGATGGATCATTCGGTAGCTTAACAAAGGATTGAAAAAAAGTATTTATGGTACTTACTTTTCCTAAAGGTTTTGCTTCACTAGTGTGGTCCATTGATGAAGGGATTTCATACATTTGTACGTTATGATTATGATGCGCATCTGATGTAGACACAACATCATTTTATAGGAACTCTTGTATGGCCTCCTTGAATGTCTCATTTTCTTTCCGTGCATCAAACTGCTTATGTGTTTCAGTATTTTTCTTCACCCATTGGTGTTGTGTTGGATTATGTATCACTATGTCGGGTCATGGCTTAGATCCTCCTTGCATGGCTATGTTGAAATGTATTCCATCATCCTTGGCTTCTGTAGAGATCTACTTAACATTCTAGTTTTCCTGGTTCCTCTTTTCTTGAATCTTTCCCAAAAGTGTTGGACATTCCTTTGTATCATGGTCTGTTGCGTGAAAGTACATACATGTCACTTGTGAGAGTGGAGATTCCCTTGCATAATGTACTGGCTGTAGGAAGTTGTGGCACAATATTGGACCTCTTCCTCCTCCAAATCATCCTTTACCTCATCCTCCACCTGTGTATCCAGTTCGATCTCCTCACTGTACGTTGTATTGAGGTATCTGATTATACTATGTGTGGTTATATTTTTGTTGTGCATTGTAATATTGTGGTTATGCAATGTTATATGGAGGTGGTGCCTGGTTGAAATGAGGTGAAACCTGCCTTGCCATAATTTCTTCTTGCACCCTGTAGGGATCTGTGGTTCTTTCTCTCATCATATCCATTGTCCTACAATCTTTATCATCATGACCCGTTGACTTGAAAAAATTGCAATATGAACTCTTGGGTATTGTATAATACTTCTACATCATGGGACAATGATATGGATCATGTCCATGTATCTTACAAATATCGCACCATGGTCCTCCTATTGGAAAATGTTTTGGTACTCTTGTTTCCATGTACTGCAGGAAAGTTGGATATTCATTCTTATGGTGACCTTTTGTCCTGCATGTGGTACACCAAACAACTTCTCTTTTCTCTTTTCCTTTATTCTGGTTCAGTTGAAAGGTAAGGTTCTTTAAATCCTCCTTCATATCCTCTATTGTTGGATATATCTTATGATATTGGCTCTCTTCTAGTTGTAAAGTTGCATGGAGAGCCTCTTCCTGAGTTTGGAACTTCTTTTGTCTCAAGGGGTATTTCAAATGTGGTAACAATGAGTTCACAAAGATATGTCTATGTTGCATGTCAGTCATGACATACTTCATCCTACCTTTGAGATGCTTAGACCTCTGATCAATCTCCCAAACAGACTCATCTGGTTTCTTCTTGATTTCAATCATCTCATTCATGTAATGATCTTCTAAGCTAGGCTTATAGAATTCATTGATCAATAACTTCTTCACATATGCAATAGCCCTTGTTACTCTTAGTGGACTGTTTACAGCTAGGCTCATGTACCAATCCACTGTGTAGTCTCTTCATGTGATATCTAACTACGCAATTTTTGTATCCTCATATGTGGTATGCTTTTCTTCCCATATCTTCTTGTAGATAAATAAATTGTTTTCAGGGTCCTCAGATGTCTCTCCCCTAAATTTCGGTAACCTGATCGTGGGATCATGTCCTGCCATATTGAGCTGTGATGAACTACTACCTCCATGCAATGTAGATATTTGAATACTACTTCTTGAACTAGATCCTCCAGTTGTTTCTCATTTGGATTGGTTTGCTGTTGTATTTCTTCCACTAAAATTCAGTTGTCTAAATGGTGGTTTTATTTTTGGTGTATTGGTCGCACATAGGGTTAGGGGTTCCATAATGACATGGATCTCTATTGGATTTCTAAATTTTTTTCTTACCCTTGGACCACATTTCCTCCTTTTACTTAATCTTCTCTAGAGCCCAAAGATCCTCTACCTCTTTTTCATCACTTGCCAATCCCTCTATATCATCTACAAATATCTTTGTATTATTCATCTTATATTGGTACGGTGCTCCACTACGCGTCTTTCCATCTATTTCCAATATATTCTTTATTTGGTCCTCATCCATCATGATTGGGTCCATGACCTTCTTCTTCCCCTTATTCATCTCTCCCTCCATTCTTCCATCTCATGTAAGTGCTTCCCCCCTTCCCCCATGCACACAAGGAAGTTTAGTTGTCTGATCCCATGGTCATCACACTATTGTTATACAATAAAATCTTGATTGAAGTATACAACAATCTAATATACCTAACTCTGGGTCCTTTTAGAAACACTTTCTCTACTGTGTTGTAAGACTTTGCGGTATCTACTACAAATTCCATGATAAACCCTACAACAATACTCTCTAAATAGAAATCTATTGTGCATGTAAATTTGTTGTTAACTTGTTATAACTGCGTGATCTCCACATGATTCCAATCAAGATGTATGAGCCGATTTGTTGGGTGGTTTTATTTTAACCTTAATAGCCACTCCTGCAACACATGCAGGAAATAAATAAAAAATACCTCATGCAAGTCACTAAACATGTATTTATCCAAATATTTGCACGGTGTTATGTTAGGTTTTTTGTTATCCTTTTGCACAAACTCAACTTCCTTTTTTTTTTACCATCTTTCGATCTGCAACTTCATTGGATTCAACAGTTTGAACATTCCTTTTTATATCTTCATTCTTCACATTCTTCTTATACAGATCCCATTCACTCGATTGCATGTAGTTCCAACTGTAAATAGAACCATTTGTTGTTTATTAATATTTCTATCTACTTCTTGGGCTGATCCAGGTTCACATCTGAACATGTTTCCAAAAAAAATCTCTAAAACTATCACCCTCCCGGTAAACTAGAAGGAAACACAACACACATAATGTACTGCCTAGTCTCACCAAAGATAGTTATATCAGTGAATGCAATACTCAATTTATTACAGTCTAGGAATGAGTGGGGATCTGGCATTATAATTGATCTTCTTCAGGCCTTGATCTGATGATTCTCTCTATTATACCTAAGATTCATTCAATTGTTAACCCTATGCATGCATTCTAACATATCTAAATGAATCATTCATTCATCCATCCATGATATAACTACCGAAAAAAAGTAAATATGTAATAAACAACACACATAACACAGGTTTTACCGTGGTTCACCCCCTCTTGGGATACGTCTACAAGATCTAGATTCTAAGCTCTTTCATTTAGATTTTCTACAAAATATGGTGATGCGCACACTGTATATCTGATCATACAATCATGATTAAGGTTAAAAAACCTAGGTGAGGTGGACTACATCACACTAGGCTCCTCATCTTTTTATCTAACCCTCAATATCTAGCTACTTGACTCTTCTACATCTCAAAAAATTACAAAATCATATCAAAACTACAATATTTGAACTGAAATTAGTATTCCAGTCGATCCTAATAGAGTCACTTTGAATAACACCCCCGACCTAGACCTCCTAGGTTATTATTGTTGGATCATGTTTTCATTGATGCCAATGGTTTGATTGGCTGATGTCAAGTGATTGATTGATGTCAAAGGATTGATTGATTGATGATTGATGTAATGTAATATGTATTTTCCTTGATGAGAATGAATATGGATCAATGGGTTGTCATTGATACATGATGAAAATGGATAGATTTGGTTTCATTGGTATATGATGGATTGTTAATTATTGTCTTATCTTAATTGATAAGGTGCACAAATGGATGAACTCCAAAGTGGTCCCCTTATGGTGAAATCCTTCATGAGAAGACACTTTGTGGATTGTGTTATCCTAGTAGAATGGTTAGAGGACCCATGCTTGTATGTGAAATAATGAGTTGAATATCAATGAAGTTGTTGGTGAAACTATCCTAGATGGATAGTGCTTGTCATGCCATTTCCGGTGGTATGTGTAATGTCACATAACTCCTCACGGTTTGAGACTTTTGGCCTTACAAAGTTAGAGGACCCCCATATGAAGGCTTGAAGCCCAGAAGGTCAAAGAAGTCAAAGTGACCAAAAACAATAAATCATTATTTAAATGATAAAGTAAAGTGACAAAGTCAAGGTGGATTATTTAAATAATAAAGAGAAGTAACAAAATCAAGAGAGATTATTTAAACAATAAAGTAAGGTGAAAAAATCAAGATGGAATATTTAAATGATAAAGTAGTGGAGAAATTTCTATTTATGGAAAGTGGTTAACCCTAAAATAAGGAAAATAGTTTAAGTGACCTAGAAATGGGTTAAGTGACCTAGAGGATGAAAGTATAAATAAGATAGCCATGGACTCTTGCAAATCATCCTTTTTCTGGATCAATGGAGAGCTTCTTGTGAGATTATCTTTTGGAGTATTGATGGAGAGCTTCTTGTGAGAGCATGTTTGGTGTGGATCTCCTTATCATGATTGAAGATCTCTTCTAAGAAAGAGAGTGTGAGAAGGCTCTCATGGATGCATCAAAGTTTCAGCAATATCGAAGATCTTGACAAAAAAAGTCTCGGATCTTCAGAAACCCTAGCTTCTAAGGTGTACATGGGTTGTAATGGGCCAGGGCACATACATATTTGGGTTGTATGAGGAAAGGGCATGTACAATGGATAAAATCATGGATATTTGTGTTTGAGCTGATGACTAGCTATTGAAGACTGAAGAAGGTTCCATATATGTATTGTATGGGCTCAGATCTTTCACTAAGACACTAGTATGGTTTCATTATTCTCTTGATGGATACTATTATTTGTTTTGTTGTGAGTGCTTAGGGAGTTCTTAGTATGGATTCTATGATGTGGTTTATGTTGGTTGATGGAGTGAGAAACACTCTTATGATTCAGTATTGATATGATGACTATAGTATGTTGATTGCTTATGCATGATTGAGTTAGCATTCATATTGATTGGTTATCAAGCATGAGTAATTTATTGGAGAGATTGCATGTGTTGTGATGGATGGTGGTCAATTTGGACAGTGAGAGACAGAAGAGAATGATAATTTGGTTGCAGAGGATCTAAGTTGATATAGAAGATAAAACCCTAAGAGCTCAGAAGTGATACACAGGTTTTTCTATACACTAGCCACGTACATAAGCGGGTTGTAGTGAGCCAAGGTGCATACACATGCAGGCTGCACTACTGACAGGTCACGTACCTATTGCAGATTGATATCTGTTGAGGATTGTTGCCTCATCTCAGTTGGTGCTGAGTGTTTAAGCTGATTCTTGCATTATAGAGATGGTGCTCTTGTAGAGTTGTACTCTATTTAGTTGTTGCTGAAAAACCCCAAGGATTGTAGTTGGTAATAAAAAGAAAATTGTACATACATCTTGTGTTCTTTGTGTTCCTTGTGGTGATGAATTGTTGATGATATATTGTTGATATATGTTGTTCATATGTGTTCACATCTAACTGGTTATAAATGACAACAATGAGTAATGAGTAAAATGTTGAATGCTAACTAATGAGTTTTGTGTAGGAGGGAAGTGTTGGGAAAAACATCCCCACACTCATTGACCCCCCCGCTTTAAGTGTGGTAGCTGTGTACAACAATTGGTATCATAGAGGGCCTTCACTACAAGCCTTAACAAGCTTGAAGGAGATCCATAGACACACAAATGGATGATGAATTTCCAATCCTTGATGAGTAAAACTATTCTACTTGGAGAATAGAAATGAGATTACATTTGAAGACAATGGGAGAAACAATTTGGAATCCATCCATTGGTGGATTAGTTCCTTTGAAGAACAAGTCAAATTTTGTAGCTCAAAGGGAAGAAAATAAGAATGATGCATTGGCTCTCAAGACCATTCTTAGTGGACTCTCAAGCCCTATCAAAGAGAACATGGGACACTGCACTTCCACCAAGGATCTATGGCTAAAGCTATAGGAGACATATCAAAGAAAGAAGGAGAAGGAAAACATTGAATACAACTCCATCAAGACACATGAAGGTAAAGAATCTCCAAAAACTCTTGGTTTCATTATTTCTAAAATTGATGACATCGGAAAAAAGGAAGATCTTGAAGACATTTCAAATGAATGCAAAGAATCATGTGATGATGTTGACAAAAGGGATGAAGGTAAAGAATCTACAAAAACCCTTGATCTCAATAATTCAAAATGTGATGATGTTGAATTTTTCTCTACAAGTGAAGAAGAAAATCTAGAAGTATTTTGGATAAAATCAATTGATTGTTATCCCATGGAAGAAGTAGAGGAAAAACTATTGGATCTTAAAGAGAAAGTGGAAAGAGTTCTATATGAATATAGAAATGATCACTATTATATAGACTATATCTATCTTTCAGATAATACTAAAAAGTTTCTCAAGAAGAATCAAAGGCACATCTTGAAGTTAAAAGAAATGCTCGAAGAACTAGAAGAAAGTAGTAACACTCAATTAGAATAAAAGGAAGAGGATATCACAAGACTAAATAATGAAAAATAATATATGAAGGTAGATGATGAAATTAGCAAAATTTTTGAAACTATTGTCCATCTCAAGACCCAAATTGAAGAAGCCAAAAGGGTAGAGGAACTATTGAAGGATCAAATAAATCAAAAAGAAGGGTCATGTCATAAGTTAGAAGCTGAAGTTTTTTACCTTAGAAAAAAGGTAGAGAATTCAAACAAATTATTGAATAGCCCAAGAATCTTAGATGAGATCTTGGAAATTCAAAGATCACCATGTGATAAATCAGGATTTGGATACAAAAAGGAAACTACACATGCTGAAGAAAGCACCTCAAAGAAGCATGAAGTAAGTCCATCAAAGAAGGAATACAATGTTGAAAAACAACCATCTACACAGGAAAATAAAATCTCAAAAGAACAAATCAAGGAAGACATCAAGAAATTATTCTTGGGACACCAAAGCAAAGGTTTGAAAGTATTTTTCATGGGAATTGTTATTCATGTAATGGATATGGTCACACAACTTTTGAATGTATATCTTATGAAAGGAGATATAATGGAAGATTTTATAACACCATGAGGTGTTGGAGATTTGATAAAGTAGGAAACATTACTATTCATTGTAACACCATGAGATGCTACAGCTGTAGTGCATTTGGCCACAAATCCCAGGAGTGTTGGAACACAAGAAGAAAGTACATGATGAGGACTTAAAATAGAATGGATAGAAGAAGGAATGAAGTAAGGAAGGGAGACATCTTTGAAAAGATGGATGCTCAGAGCTCAAGTTCTGAGGAGAAAGGACGTCTACAAAAGTGGGTGAAGAGAACAGAGCAACTAGAATAGAATGAAAGACTGAAAGGGAGTTCAAATGTGTTATCCACAGAGGTATACGTAGGTGACAGTGGTATCAGTTGCATACATACACAGGATGACCTTGTATAGGTCACGTACATATGTGAGTTGTTATGTAGTAGACCACATATATGTGGTAAAGCCTTGGGAAAATGGAAATGCACATGATTTGTAGCTTGATGTGATGGTATAACTCTGTGTTGCAGGGTCTGACATTGTTTGTTATAGGTTCTGACACTGTTTGTTGTAGGTTTTCATGGTTCTATAAGGTGACGATGCAAAATAAATATTGGGTGCATGGCACTAACCTATGAGTATAGATTGATGCTGATCTGTTGGGGTACATGGCTAGTACATATTTGATTTTCATTGATATATCTTATGATGTATTATTAGAAGCATATGTTGGATATCATGGTGCATGAATTTTTCATGTGGTTGGGCTACATATTGAGGCATGTAGTTGGCGAAGTTGATGAGATGGTCATGTTGTACATTATTGATGATCTATAGTTGATGCATGATCAGTACACTAGTAGAGGCACCTACTAGTAAGTTGATTGGAAAATGTTTTATGGAGGATTTGACATACATGTATGGGATTCATCATTTTGTGGTGTTGGTGCATGATGGTGTACAAGTTTTGTTTCACTCATATATAACATATGCCTGATGATACTACACCATTGGTACTACTTGATTAGCACAACAATTTGCATTTGTTTGATACATGGTTATGATACTTGGTTCATGATGGAAACATATCATGAGTGATATGATACATTGTTTGGCATGTTGGTAGATGCACATGGTTGGAATATTGGTAGATGCACATGGTTGGCATATTGGTGGATGCACATGGTTGGCATATCGGTGGATGCACATGGCTAGCATATTGGTAGATGCACATGTTGGCATATTGGTAGAGGCATATGATTGATATATTCCATGGATGATATCTTTTGGCACATTGCATGACGTTGATGTACATAGGTTTTGTGCATGATGAGCACACGTTTTGGCACTGGATGTACTTGGTTGATATTTTACTCATGATTCTCTATTTTATTGTTGGCATATCTTTTGCTTCATGATGCTTGGTATGGAATTTGATGCATGAATAGGTCCAAGGATCATTATATGGTAGCACACTGATCATATTGCAAAGAAGATAGGGAAGACATACCCATAGGGGGAGTCATTCTTCTTCCCATGATTCTAGGAGGATATATTTATCAGATGCATACCTAGAAAAGAGCCCTATATTTGAAGAAAGAGCACAAAAGCATAATTCATGGGGGAGCAATGGTCATAGGGGGAGTATGTTCAATGTATCTTCAGCATTACATCATAGTGATATCCCCTTTTCAAAAGGGGAGTGATTATTCAGAGGAAGATCAAAGGCACTCAAACAGGGGGAGCAACCCCAAGTGAAGAATGGCCCTTTGCCGTTGATGACAAAGGGGGAGAGATAATCACATAGATTTGATTGATGATTATTGATTGGAAGAGATAGTCACATTCTGGAGAGATAGTCATATTGACTATTTATGTAGAGCATGCCTTATCTACATATTGACATCAATAATTGGTAATTGGTGTTGACATTAATGTTGGTATTGCAATCAATGCCAAAGGGGGAGATTGTTGGATCATGTTGTCATTGATGCCAATGTTTTGATTGATTGATGTCAAGTGATTGATTTATGTCAAAGGATTGATTGATTGATGATTGATGTAATGTAATATGTATTGTCCTTGATGAGAATGCAAATGGATCAATGGGTTGTCATTGATACATGATGAAGATGGATAGATGTGGTTTCATTGGTATATGATGCATTGTTCATTATTGTATTACCATGATTGATAAGGTGCACAAATGAATGAACTCCAAAGTGGTCCCCTTATGGTGAAATCTCTCATGGGAAGATTCTTTGCAGATTGAGTTATCCTACTAGAATGGTTGGAGGACCCATGCTTGTATGTGGAATAATGAGTTGAAGATCAATGAAGTTGTTGGTGAAACTATCCTAGATGGATAGTGCTTGTCAGGCCATTTCTGGTGGTATCTGTTATGTCACATAACTCTCACGGTTTGAGAGTTATGGCCTTATGAAGTTAGAGGACCCCCATATGAAGGCTTGAGGCCCCCAAGGTCAAAGAAGTCAAAGTGACATAAAAGAAGAAATCATTATTTAAATGATGAAGTCAAGTGACAAAGTCAAGGTGGATTGTTTAAATAATAAAGAGAAGTGACCAAATCAAGAAAGATTATTTAAATGATAAAGTAAGGTGACAAAATCAAGAAGGAATATTTAAATGATAAAGCAATGGAGAACTTTCTATTTATGGAAAGTGGTTAACCCTAAAATAAGGAAAATAGCTTAAGTGAGCTAGAAATGGGTTAAGTGACCTAGAGGATGAAATTATAAATAAGATAGCTATGGACTCTTGAAAAACATCATTTTTGTGGATCAATGGAGAGCTTCTTGTGAGATTATCTTTTGGAGTATTGATGGAGAGCTTCTTCTGAGAGCTTCTTTGGTGTGGATCTCTTGAGCATGATTGAAGATTTATTATGAGAAAGAGAGTGTGAGAAGGATCTCATGGATGCATCAAAGTTTCAGGAATATCATAGATCTTGATGACAAAAGTCTCGGAGCTTCAGAAACCCTAGCTTCTTAGGTGTAAACGAGCTTTAATGGGCCAGGGTGCGTACATATGCCGGTTGTACGAGGACAGGGCACATACAGTGGATAAAATCGTGGAGATTTTTGTTTGAGCTAATGATTGGTTGTTGAAGACTAAAGAAGGTTCCAGATCTGTATTCTATGGGCTCAGATCTGTCACTGAGACACTAGTATGGTTGCATTATTGTCTTGATGGATACTATTGTTTGTTGTGTTGTGAATGCTTAGGGTGTTCTTGGTATGGTTGCTATGATGTGGTTTATGTGGGTTGATGGAGTGAGTAGCACTCTTATGATTCAGTACTGATATGATGACTATACTATGTTGATTTCTTATGCATGATTGAGTTATCATTCATATTGATTGGTTGTCGAGCATGAGCAAGCTATTGGAGAGCTTCCATGTGTTGTGACTAGATGGTGGTCAGTTTGGATAGTGAGAGAAATAAGAGAATGATAAATCGGTTGTAGAGGATCTGAGTTGATCTTGAAGAGAAATCCCTAAGAGCTCAGAAGTGATATGCAGGTTGTTCTATACACTGGTCGCATACATATGCGGGCAGTAGTGAGCCAGGTCACGTACACACACAGACTGCACTACTGACAGGTCGTGTACCTATTGTAGAGTGATATATGTTGAGGATTGTTGCCTAATCTTAGTTGGTGCTGAGTTTGTAAGTTGAGTCTTGCATTATAGAGATGGTGCTCTTGTAGAGTTGTACTCTATTTAGTTGTTGCTGAAAAACCCCAAGGATTGTAGTTGGAAATAAAAAGAAAATTGTACATACATATTGTGTTCTTTGTGTTCCTTATGGTGATGAATTGTTGATGATATATTGTTAATACATGTTGCTTATATGTGTTCACATCTAATAGGTAATAAATGACAACAATGAGTAATGAGTAGAATGTTGTGTTAGTCCCTAAAGTTGCACTTGACTACTAAGGTCAAGCAAGGGAATCATCAGATTATTGCAATAGTTTTTATGTATATTTGTATATTGGTTTTTTGGAAAGGTTGAAGGTTTCAACAAAAAATGAAGAAATATAATACCAATTCATGATTGTAAATAAGTTTTGATCACACTTACTTATTCAATGGTATTCAATTAATAAAGCATATAAAACCATAAGAAGAAAGAAATATGCAAGTGTCCAATCTGTTCACCCACACAGGAAGATTTCTAATCCTAAATGTCATTCAAAAACAAAAAATAAGGTACTCAAAAAAACAAGTCTTGGAATGGGAAAGAAATCAGTGAAATCTTCACTTCCTTATCAACATAACAAGATATATCAATGCATCATAAAGATAACATGTTTTTTTAAGTTAGAAAAGAAAGAACACGAATAGAGGAGAAGGTATTCTCATGAAAAGTGTTTTAGCATTGAGTGTAAAATGAAAACGTTCCTTCTTTGCAATCATGAAAAAGAGTCTTCGTCCTGCATCCTAATCTCTTCTGAACCCTCTTGGGCCTTCCCCCCACCCTATTCTATCCAAAATGTTTTCTTTAAATAGTAAGATATAATCAACAAATTATTCATATCTGCTAGGACATAATCATAACAATGAACCAAAAATAAAAACAATCTATGATATTATCCAAGAAATCTAGGACAACTTAAGTCAAATGCCTTGCCATGTGTATCCTTAAAATCTGGAGATGTGGAACTAATTGATTTACTATTGAAAATATGGAAATGATATCTCTGATTGCCATCTGCCCTGCCACCCGTGTATCTGAAATTTTCTTACAACTTGAAAGAATTCCTCAAAATATGTAGAATATTTGACTGTTAATTGGCTGCCACCAGCTTCTCTATCCCTCGTACCTTTCTCCTTGGAAATGATGTATCTTTTTCTTTTTATTTGGAACCAATTTGATTACTGGAAGATATGATAAAATATTGAATTTATGCCATCAAATCTATACATGCTAATTGACTTCCCGATGTCCTATATCTCTCAAACTTTCTTCTTTCGAAACTCAAGAGAATATGTTCAAATCTTAGAAATGATCCTTTCATCGACTGACCCTTTCCATTTATTGAAATTGAGAATCTTCATTTGAAGTTAAAACAACCTCCACATCTTCCATGTCAATCCTTATGACACTCAACCCCTGAGATCGAAACTAAGTGATGACATCGCTTTGCTTTCTCAAGTTATTAATAACTTCAATGCTTAAATGTTCACTCTATTTTCCAATTATGACATTTAGCATTCAATTTTACACATTCAGATAAACTCCATGAGAGCCTAAAATGTTACCACTTCAAAATTTCTCCTATCACTATGTTGATCATTTGGACATATTGTGATGCTTTTTACTTGGGATTGAAATGCCAAATGCATTGTTTTTCTATCTTTCATTAGTTGCCTTAAATCTGGGAGTATTTAACCAATAATTGCAGTAACCAGGGTTTGATCAAAAAGACTGTATATACACCAAATTCATGCTAAGCATATTGTGTAATTATTGTATTCCAAGAGACAACACTTCATATGGGCATTTTATCAAAGACTCGCCTTGCATCCTCAATTCTCCCATGATAAAAGAAATCTCTACGAAGATATGGAAACACATCTAGTTTTAATCTCGAGTGGATGAACCCGATTGCCCAAATATGGGATTTCTACGATGGTGCATAAAAAGATATCTCGACTTCATGCATTCATCAAATTCTTTTACCTGAATAGATACAAATATTTGACAGTTGCGATGTTTGATACTTGATCGTAGGTTAACACTTGGAAACTCGAACTGTGTACAATTGTAAGAAGACCTCCTTTAAACATCCACTAGGCTCTCTTCATGGCACGAGCTAACTGATGGTCACTTGTGCGATCATCCTCGGGACCTGGCTGTAGATTACTTTGGCACCCGTGATCTCTTCCTCCATATAACCCAACGTTTGGGCTCTCTAGGTTGACTCTTGACTTGTGTGCTTGACATATGTGTTGATTGCAGGTACACTGGATCATTGTGTGTTGTGTGGTGAATTCTAACATGTGTTTTATAAGACTGCAGGTGCGTGGCTTCGAGGACTAAAGGTTGTCCTTCGGGCACAACGATTTTTTTTTTTGTTGAAATTTTTAAATAAAACCAACCTTGTGCAAAGGCCAATGAAACCCAAATACCAATTGGGTAAATCCTTTAAAAATTAAGCCTTTTAAAGGCCAATTTTTCTCAATCAAGGCATCATGGCACTATGTTAAGGACTTCCATCCTTCCAAGGGTTTATTTCAATGTAACTCAGTGCTCCTTTATTTGTTTTGGCCATCGCATCTTGAGACACCTCTGTTTAAGGAACCATGAATATGAGAAAATGAAAACTCAATGATTGTGCTAATACTGATATGTGTTTTGTAGCTGTGTAGGTCACATGGTATTGTAGCATTGGAGTGGGAGCTTGCCTTTGCGATAGATTTTTTTTTAAATATAAAACAAATCTCTTCTCATATATATGTGCCACCAATCTTTGCTCTCTATGTGAAACTATAAACTTTGACATATATCTTAACTTGGAAAACAGGCTGTGGATTTTCCTCCATGTTGCATTGCTAACTTATAATTCTAGGATTTTTAGGAAGTGAGATGATATTTTATGATGGCGCTGCAAGAACGTCACTATTCCAGTAGCATGTCTGGCGTAACCAAAAGTCCAAAATTTAAAACTGTAAACTGAGTACTAACATGTTGAATGATAACTACTGAGTTTTGTGTAAGAGGGAAGTTTTGGGAAAACGAGCCCCACACTCATTCACCCCCCCCCCCTCTAAGTGTGGTAGGTGTGTCCAACACTTATTTATACTAATTTACAAGCTTATTAGCCATTACAATATCTTACCAAAAACCTAACACTAACATGGTTAGGTTTTCCTACCTACGCACCTTGCATGCTTTCCTCCTTTGTATGCGGCTTTCCCTTGCACATGTTTCTTTTCCTGCTAGTTGTTCTTCTCCACAAATTGGGTTTTGCCTTCCAAAAATAGACCTTACCTCAAAATAGGCATGCACCCAACATCAATTTTATGGGTTGTATATTAATTTGGTAGAAAACTACAGATTTTAATTTCAGGAAGAAACAAAATGCGGATATTAAAAGAAATGAATTCCATACTCATAATTTGAAATAAAGTATAATCCCTTCTTCAGAAAGGCAAGTTTATGGAAGGAATTCATATAAATTCAGATTACAGGACTTGTATTTTAATTTGACAACGATAACTTAATTTCTAAATTTATGTTTATAACATAAAATGGCAGTGAACAAACTTAATCCTAGTTACAAATCACTCTCTTTACAAATTACAAAATCAAATTAAAATACCGGAAACATTGAAGATGGAGAATTGAGGAAGTCCGTCAATACCTTGTGTTTCGTCTTCATTCCTACTTTCTAATCATAGAGACTTCACTGGTACCTCACATACAATGCTAGGGGTACTCTTTTCCCCCTTAGCCCCCTGAGCCACAAAGGGGACACACACAGGAAACCAACAAACAATAGCTCCAAGGATTGCCTTGCAAGGTAGAGCTTCCACTCTTTCTACAATCTTGGTATTCCAACTCTCACAACTAAAGCATAGTCAAAACCATTCTGGAAGCATAAATTTACCAAGTATATGCTAATTTTAGAGAAATTATTAAGTTTATTTTCAATTTACTAGACAATAATAGCATATGCAGGGTCAATGAGAAAAGCACAATCACAAGATAAACAACATTTATCCCGGGAAACCCTCATGGGGGAGAAAACCCAACAAAAACTTCCTTAATATAGATATCCAATACAATGCCAAGACAATAAACCAAAACAATAGAGAAGATCCAATATTGACCAATGTGCCTCTTTGTTCCTTCTTCCAACAACAGCCAACTGCAAATTCCTTCAAACTTGTGCACTAGATGAGTGAGCTGATTGAGTAAGATAATGAGGCACTAGCCTCTCTTATTTATACTGGGTGGCAGGTGCTAGGGAGGTGTCTCTTCATTGGGAAGGGACGACCTCTTCACTTAGTGGCTAAAACCACTTTAATTAGGCCTAGGGGGCATCTTCTTAATTAACATGATATAATTAGGGTTTGACCAATCGAGAAAAGGGGATTTGGTCATTTACAAATCCTCACATGATCAATCCACAAAAGGGGATTGATCTAATTAATAATATCTCAATAATAAATAGAATGCTCTTTCCAGTTACAATATTTCAACACTCCCCCTTAACAAGAAGGGTATTCTACAACATCATCATGAGAGAGAGAGGGAAGCAACATCAAAAACATCTGGAACACTAACTGACATACCATCTACATCAACATCAATTAGTATAACACTGATACATCATCATCAATAACAACACAATGCAGATACAACATCAACAACAACATCATCATCACAACACAAAGGCCGGAGCAACAACAACATCACAACATGAAGGATGGATCAACAACATCATCATAGCACGAGGGATGGAGAAATAACATCATCATCATGGGGAAACATAATGAGACAGGTGTTACAACATTTTTTGGTACTCTGATAGTCCCTAAGGAGCTTCCCAGGAATCATAATATTCCCTAGGATATAAAATCCTACAGAGTTACCATGTGGTACTATGATAGACCGTCCTTACCAGACCTTGAATATCTTCCCAGGAATCATAAGATTTCTTAGGATTATAAAATCCTAATGGAGCTACCACTACTGACCACAACTAGCATATACATTCACATGTAGTCTGATAGACCATCCTTACCAGACCTTTGGGATCTATCGAGGGATGATCAGTCCCCTAGGATATAAAATCCTAACTGAGCTACCCATTGTTGTTCAAGATACCATAGTATCATCAATATCACTCAATATTTCGAGGGAGGTCCTTTAGGACTATACCAATATTGTCTCTAAAGTGCTCAAACTTTACATGAGACAGAGGCTTGGTCAACACATCTGCAACCTTCTCATCTGTGACAACATATTGGAGCTTTATGGGCCCCCTCTGCACCATATCATGAATGCAGTGATACTGGATTTCTATGTGCTTTGACTTGTCATGGAACACAAAGTTCTATATCATATTTATGCAACTCTAGTTATCACATAGAATCATGGTTTCTTCCATCTCCAGATCAAACAGACCTGTCAACAACTTTTGTAGCCATATGGCTTCACAACTGGTAGAACATGCAACAATGTATTCCACTTCTATTGTGCTAAGAGAAATACTAGATTGATTCCTACTCTACAATGAATTCATGGCTTACCCCAGACCGAAACAACATCCTGAAGTGCTCTTTCTATCAAAAATAGTTCCATCCCAATACGAATCAGTATAACCAATCTGTCTGGAGTCTTGATATCCATTGTAGCAGAGACCAAATTCCAATGTATGCTTAAGGTATCTCATAACATGTCTTGCAACAACAAGGTGAACACGTCTAGGCTCTACCAGACACTGACTCACGGTGTTCACAAAAAAACCTATATATGGCCTGGTATTCATCAGATACATCAACATCAACCAATTCTAACGAAGTATCAACCAAGAGATTCAACTTTGTTTCCATGGGTGTATTCATGGATTTACACTCCAACATATAAAACCTCTTCAATATTTCAACTGCATACTTCCCTTGGTTAAGGAATATCTTCTCTGGGCTCTTCCAAACCTCAAGACCTAAGAAATAGTGCATTAGTCCTAGGTATTTCATCTCAAATTTTGCAGCGAGATTCTTCTTACAATCAGTGATGATATTTTCTTATCTGTTAAAGAATAAGTCATCCGTCATCTCAAATTTTGCAGTGAGATTCTTCTTACAATCAGTGATGATATTTTCTTATCTATTAAAGAATAAGTCATCCACATACAACAAAAATATATCTGGCTCATCATTCATAACCTTGAAGTAAAGTTTAGAGTCAACTTACTCTTGGTAAATCCCAAGCTCATCAGGAAAATGTCAATTCTTCCATACCAAGATCTAGTATATTGCTTCAATATGTACAGAGCCTTCTTCAACATTCATACATGAGTCTTTTTGTTTTCAACTTCAAACCCTTGGGGTTGTTCTATATACACTTATTCTTCAATGAAACCATTCAAGAAGATTTTTTTAACATCCATTTGGTGTAACTTCCACTTCATATTAGTTGCAAGGGGTATGATGGTTCTGATAGAAGTGTATGTAGCTATAAGAGAAAATGTCTCTTCATAATCAATGGCTTCCTTTTGAGAAAAGGCACGAGCTACAAACCTTGCTTTATGTTTTTCAATACTTCCATAAACAACATTTTTTATCTTGTATAACCGTTTGGAAGATACCATGTATTTGCTCTTCGGTCTGGGAACTATTTCCCACACATCATTCTTTATAATGTATTGGTATTCTTATGTCATGGCATCTGTCGATTCTTTCTTCTGAATGGCTTCTTCAAAGAAAGTAGGCTCCTTCTCTATGAGATCACACATCAAAGCCATACAACTGAGAATGGATTCAATTTCTTAACTTGTCTCATGGTTCCTTTGGGGGCACCATACTTCTCTCCATATTGAATAAGTTCTCTTTCCCAAGCTGGTTTTATCTTGTGAGAGATTGTCATCTAGGGAGGTTCTTGATATTCTATCATATGATGATATTCATGAATCTCATTATTGAGGTAAATTGTGGCTTCCCTCACTGGTTTTGCAACTCTCAGAGGTACATTTTATTCTTCATATACTTATTCAAGTTGACATCTCCTTGATTTCTTGAGTAATGCATATTCATCAAAGGTTACATCTATGTTTATCTCTATTGGCAAATATTTAACAGATAGCGAATGCTTGTCATTGATGGCAAGTACAGTAATGAAGATGGCATGAGTACAGAAAGTATGTAATAGATGGGTATTATGAGAAGACGTTGGAGAGAAGATTCAAATAAGGTTAGAAGAGATAGTGCATAGGATTGTTGGAAAGAATAACGATGGAAAATATCAGCATGATCAGCAGTGTAGTGATAATGGGGAAGGAGCAGCAACAGTGATCGTTGGATCAACAATTCAGAATTCCCGATAACTGTCAGATCTCAATATAGACAAGAAGAGTGCGTAGATATGAAGGATATATCTCGAGCGTTATATCCGAGTGCGATGATCGACCATTGTAGGATCCAGGAGAATCTGCACGATCTTTAAAAGTGCAAGGTGAAGCGAGTTCACGAAATCTTGAAATCCCGATGCAGACACAATGAAGACTTGCGAAATCACAAAAAGATCCTGACCGTCAATACACCAAAAGATGTGTACCATTGATCTAAAATCCATTTTTGAGTTTCTCCTATTGTGACTTGGAGTGACAAGAACCTCCATCGAAGGAATCATGAGATGCAAATTCACGATGAGATCTGGACCATAGATTCATCGAGATTGTGGACCGTAGATTCATCGAGATTGTGGACCGTTGATCAAAGATCCATTTTGGATTTTTGCCTATCGCAACTTGGAGTGACAAGAACCTCCATCGAAGGAATCACGATATGGGAAATCGTGATTTAATCGTAGCCATCAGATCAAGGTGTGATCTGGACAGAGCATGGTGTGGAAACTCGCGAGATGTGATATCGCGATAAGATCTAGACCATTGGATCTATGAAGATTTCAACCGTTGATCAGACTCAATGAAGTTTATAAACTCGCAAAATATAAAGCACCTTTTGGCACAGCCTATGGTCACCACCAGTGGTCACGAGAAGGGAAGAAGTCAGTTCAGATAAGCTCCATCTCAAGGTTTCAGGGATCGCGACTTGGAGACTCGATATGCCTCATCTCTAGATTCACAAAATGCAAATTCGCAAAAAGCACTTTATGCATAAGCAATTGGTCATGGCAATGGTCATATAGAGGAAGGAGCTAGCGCAAAAAAGCTCTGTATCGGAGTTTCCAAGATCACAATATGAAGTGTCGAGACACTCGGCCATAGGAATGCCGAAATGATGAAACCTAATTTAAAGGCAAGATTAATAAAGTTCATCCAATGGTGCAGATAAACTTGAATATGATCGGAGGGCTACTGTTCTCTCTCATAGTTAATTCATCAGTTATGAATCAGTTAGCGAAATTGATTCATGATTCCTGATGCGTTGGTGTTTCAGTTGCTCAGATGGTTTTTCTTTTGGCTCATAAGATTCGAAGTTGAACCGCTATGGGTGTGGTGCATAAAATAAAAAGATATAGACTGTGCGGGGTTGATTGTTCTGGGCAAAACATGAATTAAACTGTAAGAAAGGGAAAATCATAGGATGCGTAGTGTGAGACTGAAAATATGCGCAGTGTGAGATAAAAATCAGAGAAGAGTAACAGATGAGGAAAAGACTTGAAGCAGAGTAGAATGACAAAACAAGTTGAAGCTGAGCAGAATTGCAGAACAGACAAAGGAAGGGAAGAATTATAGAACAGTTAGAGGAAGACCAAATTTACAGAACAAAGAAGTAAGAATCAATTTATCGGTGTAGTTGATTGTTTAATATTTCATTTAATATTTTAGGAAGGTTGGGAGGTGCTAGGGAGGACTGGTGTCCTCAGAGGTTCAAGTGGGTGCTTGAACACAGGGAGTTGTATCTTCCTTCTAGTTGGTGCTAGATAAACCAGGGAGTTGGTGCTTCCTTCTAGTGGGTGCTAGAGAAAATAGAGAGTTGGTGCTCTCAGCAAGTTGCGGCTTACAAAATAGAGGTTGTATCCTCACATTGATTTGGTGCTCAATTATAGATGATGTACAAAAATTAAAAGGTTGTCTATCATTTCAAAGAAGAAGAGGTTTTCTCCCTTTATGGGTTTCTTCGTGAAAAATCTGTCTCTGTGTATATCTTATGTGTGATTGATGCTCATTATGTTTATTGTCCATATGTTGTATATTGTTGATGATCACTTGAAGAAAGATTAAGAATGTATTAATAGACTTAAAATTGTTTAAGAACAATAACAACTAATTCACCCCCCCTCTCAATTGTCTTAGTCTTTTCAACAGTATCAATATGATGGTAACCTGGAATGTAAATTCTGAAGGCCTTAGAGACCTCACATTATCCAACAAATATTCCCTTCTTTCTTGAAGGGACCATCTTGGTTTTATTTTCTTTCAGAATATGTACAAACACTGTACAACCAAATATCTTGAGATGTCTTACTTCTGGCTTCTTTCCTGAGAACATTTATTCAGGGGTTTTGAACCCAAGTGCACTATGGGATAATCTATTTTGTACATACATTGTTGTTCTTATTTCTTCTTCCCATAAGTCAATTGGAAGATCTTGATCATGGATCATAGTCTTCACTGCTTCCATTATAGATATGTTCTTTCTTTCTGCTACGCCATTTTGTTGAGGATTGTAGGGAGTGGAGAGCTCCCCCTTAATCTCGACATCTTTGAAAAATATTAAAAAATATTTTGAGGTGTATTCTCCTCCATTATATGACTTGAGAATATTGATTTTTCTTTCTAATATATTCTCTATCAAGGCTTTGAATTCCTTGAATTTTCCAAACACTTCATCTTTTTATTTCAAGAATTAAACCCAAGTCTTATGAGAATAGTCATCAATAAATGGTACATAGTATACATACCCAATAAGAGAGTTGTATGGAATTGGGCCACATACATCTGAGTGGATGAATTCGAAGATTTCTGCTTTACTATTTCTTTTCGGGAAAGGATTCTTGATGTTCTTTCTTTGTGCACATCCCTTTCAAACACCTTCATGGTAAACCTTGATACCAGACCTGTAAATTCCTTTATCACATATGGTAAGGTCTTGTAGTTTATGTGAGCTAGTCTTATATGCCAAAGTTCACATCGACTCTCAGAGGAGTGAATCAAGTCTACATCTGAGTGACCTTTTAATTTGTACAAGCCACCTTATTTTGTTCCAATAACAAGTGCATATTCTATGGTTTTTCCTTTAGGCCACATAAGAACTTCTCCATCTATGAATGCAACCCTTAAACGTTTCTTATATAAAGCTGAGATAGAAAGAAATTTTTTGTCAAACTTGGTACATATAGTACATCCTTCATCTTCATTGGGATCCCTGAATCAAATTTGTAATTGGATTCTCCCACTCCTTTGATAGGGTACTAGTAATCATCTCCAAGTGTAAATTTCCGGGGATAGTTCTTTTCTGTAAATCTAGAGAGAATGTCTCTCTGACCTGTCATGTGATTAGATTCACCACTATCTATGAGTGAATTATCTTCACGAGGTGGCACTGATCCCGAGAGGGAAGAGATTAAGACATAGTCTTCAATATTTTCTTTAATCATATTTATGGGTTGATCTTCATCTTCAACTGTTTGGGCATGGTGACTTTTGTTTCTCTTCTTATATTCTTCTCTTCTAGATGGAAAATTATTAGAAATATGTCCCATATTGTCACAATGGTAACATTGATAATATGAGAAATCATTTTCTCTTCTTTGACCTTTCTGAAACTTCTGGAATCTCCTTGGAGGGTGAGATTATTTATGGATGAATTTATTTAGGGAGTGAGACTCCTTATGTGGGTGGGTCTCCTTCTTGAAGTGAGACCATATCTTTCCTCCTTTAGCATGAGAAACTCAATCTTGATATTCATCCCTTAATAACTCTGCTTCTTGGTTAGCTACTCTTGCTTCTTCTTGAACACATTCTTCCCAAAGACTGTCAAATTGTAATTTCTCCTTTATGGCACAAATGATTTGGACAAATGCATCGCAAGGTCTTGTGAGACCATTAAGAGTTGTCATTATGAGTTCATATTCATCTAGGGTATCTCCAATTTCTTCTAGTTGTTCCTTTAATTGAGATATCCTAGAGAAATAGTCATGAATTGTTTCTCCTTTCCGGATCTTAGTATTCTTTAGTTGAGTTCTCAAGTTCATCTTCCGGTTAATGTTTCTTCCTTCATACAATATGGTTAGGGAATCAAACATTTATTTTAGGTTATTCTTATATTCCACTTGAGGGATCAAGTGATATTTGATAGAGTCTACAATGATTATTTTGGCCCTAACCATGTCCTTCTAGTACTTTTCTTTAGCTAGAGCATCTTCGGGTTCTGGTAAATTTTCTTTGATGAATCTTACTAGGTCATTCTCTTCAAGAATGAGTGCAATCCTATACTTCCAGGAATAAAAGTTATCCACACCTTCTAACTTGTCAACAAGATTGGTGCTTGCAGACATCTTGACCTGGAGCTAGGAAAATGACTAAAAATGAAAGTGATCGGAATTTAGATCTGAACTTAACAGGAGGTGTTCTTGGCTGAGGCGAGTAGACTAGTGCAGTTAGTTTTATGAAAATCAAAATTTTACCCCTTGAAACTGAGCTTTCACATATCTGGACTGGCACCTCTGGTACTGGTTGTGGTTTCCTAGTTTCCTAGTTTTCTAGTTTTCTGGTACCAGTGAAAACCAGGGTTTCACTTTCCGAGAGTTTTGTGCACTGAAAAAGTGCACTGAAGCTTCCAATGAGTTTGTTGGGCTAGGGCACACTTCCCTATAATTTTTTAGGCTGAAATTTCTCTTCAACAAAAAGCCCTAATTTTCTTGTACGACAACAACGATGTTTTTGCTTATCTAGTGAAAGGTGCTCTCTTCAGCTTAACTCTGATACCATTTTAATTTTAGAGAAGCTATTAAGTTTCTTTTAAATTTACTAGACAATAATAACATATGCAGGATAACTAACATAAATACAATCATAATATACACAACATTTATCCTAGGAAACCCTCATGGGGGAGAAAACCTAGTAAGAACTTCCTTAATATAGATATTCAATACAATTCCAAGACAATAAACCAAAACAATAGAGAATATACAACATTGTGCAATGTGCCTCTCTCTTCCTTCTTCCGGAAACTAGAAAATGAATTTTCCTTCAAACTTGTACAATAGATGAGTGAGCTAATGAGGCACTATCCTCTCTTATTTACACTAGCTGGCATGTGCTAGGGAAGTGTCTCTTCACTGGGCAAGGCCGACCACTTCACTTAGTGGATAAAACCACTTTAATTAGGCCTGGGGCCGACTTCTTAATTAGCATGATATAATTAGGGTTTGACCAATCCAAAAAATAGGATTTAGTCATTTACAGATCCTGACATGATCAATCCACAAAAGGGGATTGATATAATTAATAATAAATGAATAAAAAATAGAATACTCTTTGCAGTTACAATATTTCAAGAGAACAAGTGTGATCCATTTTCCTTATCAACCATTTGTGATCCATTTAACTAGTAATATTCACCCACACAGTTGTCACACTCTTCCCAAGTTGCACAAGTAAATACCATTTTTATTTTATTTAAAGAGCCATTTTCCCTCACATTCTCTAATGTGTTTCTACTTTCACTCTTAGTTGTCAATTTGTTCCCCAAATTCTCACTTAATGATTGTCTCCTAACTAGATCTTAGTTAGAGTTGGATCAATAGTCTTATTCTAGTTAGACTAGTGGTAGATAGACTCTAGATAACATTCTATGTGTACACCTATTCTCTCATATTTTATTTCTTTATATTTAAAAAATCCCTTTTAATATTTTCATGCACACATGTGCATCCTATCCAATCTTTACATTTATCTAAATTTTTCCTTATATTGATTTATCTCTATTCATTTAATTTATTTAATATTTTAATTTTGTCCCCCAACTAAACTTAGACTTAGGCTTAGTCTTAGAATTAGTATTAGAATTTTGTTGGGATTTATAATTAATAACTGCACTGTTTAATTAATTATTTTAATCTGACAAGGTCTAATAAATTCAATGTTTTCTAGTCCACCTAGATTTATTTACTCAAGTTTTTAATTACACGACATGCCCTTCAAGACGCACCTCCATTCTCCAAGGGTGCAACTCGCCTTTGAATGGTTTTGGAAGTTTTTCCGACCCTTGGAGTCAATACTCCACTCGATTGAACTTGTGAGAGACTAAGGGAGTGCTAGTAGGATGTGACAGGGATGCTGACACACCTCTCTCTCAATTTATAGTTTTTTGTGTGGCCCCTCTACTCTTTATGTGAGTCGGATTAGGAAGCATCATCAAGCCTGCATACACTGACAAAAACAATGTCAATAATCTATATACATAATCATAATGAAAGAAATCATCTGTCATATGTGCATAAAATGAAATACTCAAACAAATACAATCCACTCCCTGACTCAATCTAGAGTCCAAGGAAGTCCATTGATTCCATCAACATCCATAACCTATCATGTTCCCTACAAACTCATGAAAACTCATCAATAACATCTACCAATATATATACATCAATATATATATAAGTCACAAAACAACATCATCATCATATGTAACCCATAATCAAAACTAAATCATAATGTACCATAACCAGATCACTTGTATGCAAGTGTCCTCAAAGAAGATGTCAATAAAAGTGTGCTCAATAGAGTGGGATGTTACAGTTAGGAAACACATGGAAAGGAAAGGAAATCAAGGGCATAGGAAGGGAAGGAATCACAAGAAAAGGCAAGGCAAGAAAATACAAGGAAAGGAAAGTCAAGGTAAGGCAAGGAAATGCAAGCAATGGAAAGGAAAGGTGTAACACCCTTGGTTTTAATCCCTATGAACTATAATTTGTATTATGTACATGTGACATTAGGTTGGTGTGCCGGTAAATTTTAAGTCTAGAGTGCCTAAGAATTTAATACTTCTATATGTATTAATAAAATACATGATTTTTTGCAGGACAAATAAGGAAAAGAGAGATAGGGGGCTATTATTCCACGAGAGAGCAACCTAAAGGGAATAATTCTTTTTATTATATTTTATTTACCCATATTGGCTTTAATTGAGAAAAATGGTTTCATGAGATTCTTGGGGAAAGGCCACATAGTTCTTGATTTCCAACTAAATATATAAACCCCTATTTGGTATATTTAGGGGTTCACTCTTACACTCTTTCCTTTGTTTTTTCATTAATTCACTCTTTCTCAATTATTTTCCTCTTGGTTTGTGCCTGGAAAAAAATGGCTAGAGGTAGAGAGCCATTTCTAGATGGTTGAGAGAAATTAATGACCATTCCAAGAGGGAATGGATGTTTGTGTGCATGAGATTGATTATATTTCTCAAAGAACTATACACAATTGAGAATCCTTGGAATTTATAGCATCGATATTTTCTAACCAATAGCACTGGATCCCTAGAGAGAAATGGAACCACTTGAGGGATTGCAGGGAATATAAATGGGTTCATTTATTTGGGTTGTGCAGGCTAAAGGGAAAGAGATCTAGAAATTAATATTGTTGCGTGGTTAGGAAAACATGAGATCATTTTAGCTAATCGGTGTGTTTTTAGATTTGTCTTGGTCAGGAACAGAAAGGAAGCACAAGGATCTTAAGAGGTGGCATGTGAATCATAATTATGTTCCAAGCACATGAGTGTCTTGGAAGGATTTATAGCTATGACATAGCTACCTTGTCTAAAATTACTTAGAGAAAGAAAACCACTTATGATATGAGAGTTCACAATTGAAGCGATATACTAATGGGAAAAAATTGGGGATAGAATAATGAAGGTTCTTTCACTTGTAAAGTGTCAATGAATGAAAATAGACTTCCATTGGAAATGGTATTGAGTGCGAAAAGCGTGGCTTCACAAAGAATTGTTAAATGAAGTAATCCAATGGACAACTAGAAGTAATAACAGGTATGTGGAATGATTATGGGAAAGTTGATTCAAGGATGTTGTGATAGTAGACTGATGGAAAGCTGTGATCTACCTCATTCCAAGGTGATGGAATGTTTCATAAAGGTAAAGTTTGAATATGACCACCTAAGAGACGTTTCTGCAAATAGAACATATTGGTTGGATTGAAAAATGGTCAACTGGAACTTGGCTAGAAAATGTTCAAAACATGGAACATTAGTGTAGATGAGCAGAATGGGAGCACACAAGGAAACATGGATTTGAATTCATTCAAGGACAACCAACTATGACATAAATAAATAAGTGAACCGAAACAAAAATGCACTAGACTTCATGATGCATACAAAGATGTTATAATGCATATGAATTATTTGGCATGCTGCCAATAAAGGCTTTGTGAATATGTATTTGGATTTGTGGATATGTATATGCTTGGATATGTATATGACATGATTGTAGACTTATAATAGTTTATTTTTATATACATGTAATAATGATGTTATGGAAATTGAATATGATTAATGATGGATTTATGTATTCAAATTTTTTTATATAGGTTGGTTAAAGATGTGGATGTTTCTAATTCCTATGACTTCCTTATATGTGAAGACGCATGAGGGTGGTAGGAATGATGATAAATAGGATGGAGGAGAAATCCTACAAGCTTATACAAATACTAGTTTATCAAGTAACATAAAGTAGGTTGATAGCAACCATGCAGGTATGCATTTGGTTTCTTGATCTGATGCATAAATGATGAAGGGAATTGAGGTAAGAATTTCCACAGTCAAATTTTCAAGATTTAAATTGATATGTAATGGATGAAGGCCTAGAGGATATAAATTTTGTTGATACTAGAATTCATTTAATTAAAATTTAGTTTCATATTGTGCTATGATTGGTTATGAGATCATAACCAAGTCAAATCAAGAGACATACTCCTACTATAGCAATGAATACCCATAGGGATAGTCATGTGTGATACCATGATATGGTTGGATATGAAAGGGATATAAAATTATGTGAGTGCTCAATGGTTTCCCCTATATATATTATGTTTGGGTTGCAACCTCTATGACGACATTGAAGAGAATTTAGGAATTATGTTTTCTAGAGTTGTGTATGGGTTGAAGGGGAGGGTATCCAAATAGTTGGACGGTATTGGGAAGAGCTCAGATGATGTGTTGAGGAACTAGATAGAACTTCCAAATCACCATGGTGGAATACATGAAAAGGATATGGGGTTATTATGTATTCAATGTGGGGATTCATTGTGTAGATGTGGCCATGCGTATTGACACATCGATTTTTATTTTATTGGTAATTATGTGTTGCATTATGAAAATCATATGGTGATGAAAAATGAATAATGAATGCTAGATGAATTATAATTAATATAAATAATAAATGAAGGTGATTGAATTATTAGTTTGTTACAATTCCGATATCACTTTTTGAGTTGATGAATTACAAAGATATGATGATAATATGCATTATACTGACAATTTTTTTAGCAGAGTGAAGGTTGAGAAAAATAGTAGGTGGAGTGGTATTGGATATGGAAATAATGTAAACCCATAAGGAATATTGATATCTATTGTTGCAAGAGGAAAACATTATGAGCATACATATAATGGTTTGAAATTTTATTTTTCTGTATAAAATAGTTTTGGAAATTGGAATTTAAATTTCTAGCAATCTATTTGGCTGCGCGTAAATTGAGGAAATTGCAGGGAGTATGGTTTTATGAGCAGAAACCTCATGCTTGGGGAATTTTATTTTCATGTATAACACAGATTTTAGAAACCAAAAGTTATTATGATATGATAACAATTCATTCAACTGAGTGAAGGTTGAGGAAATTGTAGAAAGAATGGTATTAGGTATGTAAATTATATGAGATATAATAAATATCGATTCCTACTACTACGATAGAAAAAAAAATGAGAAGGAAGCTCATGCTTCAAAATTATGATTTCTTGTCTAAAACAAATTTGACATTTATGATTGAAATTTGTTATGATGATATATCATGATGATTGTATGTGTGTAATATAGATGAGATGTTGAATATTGAAGCTAGAATCTTGGTAAGAATAGCACCAAAATGAAATCAAGCTTAATGACAAGGGCATGGAACAAAGAGATTCTAGTGGACTTGTTGATGTTGGAGCTCTTGGGGAAACAATTTTGAGAATTCATGGCTAAGTGCAATGGAGCCCTAAAGAGAAGTGGTATATCCTAAAGGAATGAAATGTATATAAGGGGTAACACTTTGTTGGGTTGTGTCGGATGATGGGGAATGATATATTGTTGGTTGGAACTGCTTACACAAATATAAAATTGTAAAATCCTTGGGCATGTTTTTGGTAGGAGTGTCTATGTATATAAGACATTGGTTGAACTACCTGTGCTGATCAAATTACATAGAACCTTTATTTGTAATATCAAGAACATTGGTATGATGTTTTTCATTGAGGATAGTACAAAAATAAGGGGAGGGGACATAACACCCCCAATTTTAATCCATATGAAATAGACTGTATTATGTATATGTCACATTAGGTTGGTGATCCACGTAAATTTTAAAGGATGGAGTGCCTAGGAATGTAATACTTCTATATATTAATAAAATACATCACTCTCCATAGGGAGAACAAGGAATCAATATATAGGGGACTATGATTCGACGAGAGAGGGGGATAAAGGGGCTAAGTGTTTTTATTATATTTTATTTACCCATCTTGGGTTCAATTGAGAAAAGTGGTGACATGAGCTTCTTGGGGAAAGGCCATGCGGTTCTTGATTTCCAAGTAAATATATAAATCCCTCTTTGGGTTATTTGCGGGTTCACTCTTACACTCTTTCCTTTGGTTCTTCATCCATTCTTAATCATTTATTTACTCTTTTTCAATTTGTGTGCTCTTGTTATGGGCATGGAAATGCATGGATGGAGGTAAAGATCCTTTGTTGGATGGATATGAGGAATTATTGATCATTCCAGGAGGGAATTGATACATGTGTGCATGAGATTGATGGAAACTCTGAAAGAACTTTCCACAACTAAGAATCCTTCGAGTTTCGAGCATTTTGATTTTCTTACTGGTGTATTGGATCCCTGGAGATATATAGAATCACCTACGGGATTGCATGGTAAAGAAATGTGTTCATGTATTTAGGTCGCAAAGGTTAAATGGAAAGAGAGATGGAAATTAGGATTGTTGTGTGGTTGGGAAAACATGAGATCTTGTTGGCTAACTGGTGTGTTTTTAGATTTCACCTAGGACCCATCCTTGTGGATTCATATTCCTAGATCAGGGTTGAAACTACTGTTGAGGGTGAGTGAACATCAATGACTATGGTTGGGAGGAACGTCCTTGGTCTGTAGCTGATTAGTGAATTCTTACTTGAAAAGATAAGTAGTCTATGTATTTTTTTCATATTGTATATTTCACTATGTACTTATTTATCTCTGAGATGTATATCTATGTGCATACTTGTTGGTTATTTGTTGTACATGGAAAGTTGTTCCTTTCTAGGCATAGCTATACTAAAAAAGGTTTAAATGGTTTGAGGTAAAACTCGTATTTTGATATTGTGAATGTAACAGAGACATCTGTGATTCTATGTACCAAACCTGATACTTTTTGGGTAATAGAAATTAGTCTTTTTCCCTTATCATCTTGTTTTTGTCTTACTCTGACTTGCAGTATATTGAAGGTTTCAATCGATCTATTATATATGTATTGCAATGAAGGATTCGTTGTAATGTTGTTTATGATTTTATCATAGTTTCCCTTTTGACTAAAGAAGTTCTTGTTTCATAACGGTTTCTTCATATATCTACTAGTATTAGTTGATGTAAATGGTAGATATATTTCACCTCTCTTACTAATGTATTCCCCCTATTCATATCAATTTTTAAAACCTGATCTAAGTTACTCAAAACCTCATTTGTTGGTGCATTTTATCTGG
Source organism: Picea mariana (assembly GCA_032191745.1). Classification (NCBI taxonomy): domain Eukaryota; kingdom Viridiplantae; phylum Streptophyta; class Pinopsida; order Pinales; family Pinaceae; genus Picea; species Picea mariana. Next base: position 175,602 of record JASDQU010106711.1, on the reverse strand, counting down.
AATTGACTATGATTGGCATTGTTTTACTGAGTTTTTATCCATTCACCACCTTATCATAAAAACATATCTTTAAACCTACTAATGGGTGCTAATATTACACTTTAGTAGTCAAAGTGGGAGTTTCAGTGCTAAAATTCTTGGCGCCATTGTCGGGGAACAAATTGAAGAATTTTTCCTTGGTTATACGACAAAGAAAATAATGATTTTGAGGTGCATAGGGATCAGTAAATTGAAGACTGTTGATTGCACCTGGCGACTCCATTTTTTCAGTTGTGGATTCCAAAGGTATACATACGAGGTCCACTCCACATTTACCTTTGGTTGCACCTGAGGCTGACCCGTAAAAGATCATCGAGAAAGGAAAGGATTCATAAGGAGCTTCTTCATCTATTGTCTCAAGTACTGTTGGGAACTTGCCTGACTCTATTTTTCAAACACCAGTAGTTGTATCTAGCATTTCAAAATTACCTATTGTTGAAGCTTTTGAAGATTTTAGAATAAGAAAATTCCATGTTGAGTATTCATCTTTTTCTTCTTAGTTGAAAGAAGAGAATCAAGAGAATTTTGATGTTCTTGCATCCCCTGAGATTGTAAATTGGTTAGAGTTGAGAGTATAGAGTAATTTCTTCTCCTAGGTTCTCCCTCTCCTCATTTTTTCAAATTTGTTGTGACCAAAAAAGAGGGAACCTATGTTCCTCTTCTGTTTTCCCCGTATTTCTCCAATACCAACCCACTTTTTGTTAAAACTGAAACTCCTCCATATTATACTCTTCCTTTACCTAAAATAAATGATATTCAGTTTGCATATTTTCCTATCAAATCACCTCCTACTTACCCTAGGACATAGAATCTTCCTCTTCCTAATCCAATGGTAGGTGCAAACCCTACTCAGAATAGGATGGATGCCATTGTGGCTACTAGATATGCTCCTCTAGTTTCACCTCATCCTATGAATTCTCTCACAGTAGGATATGACCTAAATTATATGCCCATGTTCACAGGAGAGGAGGACATAATTGCAGAGGAACACCTTGCAGCCTTTTATAGCTATGTTGATAATTTGAACATTGAAAATGAGTATGTGTGGATAAGATTTTTTGTACAAAGCCTTGATGGGGAAGCCAAGAAATGGTGTAGGGGTTTCTCTCCTAGATCAATTGTTGGGATTGAAGCCCTTGATGATGCCTCTTTAAGGCATTAGGAAGACAATAAATCTTTTCTGTACTATATCACAGAATTTGGTTCTCTCAAAAGAAAAGAAGGTGAGTTAGTATAACACTTTTCCAAGAGGTTCAAAAAAATGTATAGTAAAATTCCTGCAGAGATCAAACCTACTGAAACCTATGCCAAAATAGCCTATGCTAGTTCTTTTGATCCATAGTTATTTATTATGTTAAGAGAAAGAAGCTCTACTTCACTAGCTCACAAGAAAGATGTTTCCCTAGTAGTGGAATCAAACATATTGGCTAGAGACAAATTAAGAGGAAAATATGATAGGGATAGGAGGAAACAAAAGGCAGAAATTTCTAACTCTGATGTTTCAACAATTAATCCTCAAGTAGATGAATTTACCAAGTTAGTCAAATCCCTTTCTACAGAAATGGAAAAACTGAAATTACAAGGGAGATAAGATAACATAAACAATTTCAGAAGACAAAATAATGCTCCTCAAATTATTCAAAGAGATCATAGGAACAAAGATGATCAAAAGGTTAAGATTCCTCTTCAAAAAAATATGGTTGATGATGAAGAAGGAGAAGAGGAGAACATTGATCAAGAAATTCACTACCTAGGAGACACATCTACTTATCCTCACCTAACTCAATCTACCTATGAAGATTCCCTCATGAATATCCATCTAAATGAGTTAAGCAAGGGAGAGAAAACAAATGAAAATCGGAATAATTACAACTTGATATCAACATAGAAAGAGGAAAATCCTATTACATCAAATCACCCTAAAAAATCAGACCCCTCTACTAAAACAACGACTTCACCAAACAAAGGAAATGAAGAACAAAATAATCAGCCTATGGTTAAATCCCCTATCCCAGAAGTAAAAGAAATTATGAAATCTCCATACTCTTTGAACTTTGAAAATGAAATTAAGAAGATCAAAATTCCAGTCCCATTTTTAGAGTTGATAAAGAATGAAGATTTCAAGAAGTCCATTTCTAAAATGTTGTAGTATGATTTTCCTTCCCATTCAACAGATTCAATGAATTTTGAAGATGAAAAACCTGTAGTGATATTGGGGCCCTTAGTAGAAGATAGGGATAACTATTTCCCTCCTTTTATACCTCATTGAATGTGCATGACAAGATACTACACAATTTCTTGATGGACTCAAGTGCATCTCACAACTTAATGACTAAATATGTAATGGATGAACTGGGTATAGAGATCACCAAATCATATCATGATCTATATTCTTTTGATTCAAGGAAAGTGAAATTCCTTGGGGTGATCAAAGATTTGGTTGTTACCCTTTTCCAATTTCCCATGAAGAGTATAGTGATTGACATAGTTGTTGCAGGTGTTCCCCCTAGGTTCTTAATGTTACTGTCTAGATCATGGATTAAGATATTGGGAGGAACATTATAGATGGAACTATCCTATACCACAATACCTTTATTTGGGTGAGAACATAGAAGGTTATATAGAGAAGCACAATTGGATTATATTATCAGTGATGAAAGTAACCCCACTAATCATCCCATTTATGCTATGGACACTGATTTGAGATCTAGCATTCTGCAACTCACTGATCTCCCTCATCCACATTTGGAAATAATAAATCCATCACCCATATCACGTGAAATAGTAAAACAAGGTGCTCATGTTTGGAAAATGTTTTTTGATAGGGATTATTCTAAATATTGTGTTGGTGTTGGAGTGGTTTTCATTTCCCCCTCTCAAGAAGTCATAACTTTGTCTTTCAAGTTAGAATTTTAGAACACAGATAACATTGATGAGTATGAGGCCATAGTTTTGGGGTTGAGGGCTGCGAAAGATATGAAGATTGAAGAATTATCAGTTTTTGGAGATGCAGAGTTGATTGTACATGAGATGAAAAATATATATCAGGAAAATAATCCAAGGTTGAGGACCTACAAAAATGAGGTATGGGATCCGATTGATAATTTCTTCCTAGCTTTCAATATATCCTTCATTTCTAGAGAAGAAAATGCATTGGCAGATTCCCTAGTTGTTTCTGCTAGCAACTTTTAAATTACACTGCCACCTAAACTCAAGTACGATGTAGAAGTAAAATATAGGCCTCTCATAACTGACAATGTCAAATGTTGGAAGGTGTTTGAATATGATCTTGAGATAAAAATATTTCTATAAATAGTGGAAGAATTGTCTGCACTTCACATTGACCAAGATCTATATGATGAAAACAGTCCTCATGCCAATAAATTCTTAAATAAAATTGTAGACCACAAGATTGTAGAACTTCCTAGTAATCATATCCCCAAGGGAATGGTTCCTTTAGAGAGATTATTTGATAGTAATGTTGTGGATATCAAAGTAAGAGGTTCAAATGTAGATGATGATGTGACATAGTGAAATTAGGTACTGATGAAATTCCCATGCATGTCAAACTATTTAGTAGTCCATCATAAAAACAAACAAATGAGTATATCAAACTCCTAAACGAATTTGTTGATGTTTTTTCTTGAAAGTATGATGATTTGCAAACTTATGACAAAATCATTATTGAACACAAGATACCTTTGAAATATGATACTAAACCATTCAGACAAAAACTAAGGAAAATAAATCCAATGTTGTTTCCCATCATGGACAAGGAACTCAAAAAATTGCTTGATCCTCAGATCATCATACCTTGGAGGTAGTCTGAGTTGATAGCTAATCTTGTCCCTGTTAGGAAAAAGAATGGAGAAATCAGACTTTGTGTTGATTTCAAAAATTCAAACAGGTGTTCTAAGAAAGATAACTATCCCTTTCCCAAGATGGAACATATTTTTCAAAGGGTGATTGGCTTAGCAAGGCTGTCCATGATTGATGGATTTTCAGGCTACAATCATATTTATGTTTTGTAAGAATATAGGGAGAACACAACATTTACCACTCCTTCGGGTAATATCATGTATGCCAAGATGTCATTTGGTCTCATGAATGCAAGGGAAACCTTTCAGCATGAAATGAATATTTCTTTTATCAGAGAAAAGCATAAGTTTGTGGTGATCTACTTGGATGACATCACAATGTTTTCAAAAAATGATGAAGAGCACGATCAAAATTTTAACAAGGTGTTCCTTAAATGAAGAAAATTTCAATTTTCACTCAATCCCAAGAAGTCGCTCTTTGTTACGAAGGAAGGTAAGTTGTTGGGACATATTGTCTCAGTAGATGGAGTAAAATTGACCAAAGTAGAGTAGAGGCCATCAAGACTCTGTCTCTCCCTAGGTCCAAGAAAGAGATACAGTCCTTCTTGGGTAAGATAAACTTCTTGATAAGATTCCTTTCTAATTTTTTAGAGTTGGTTAATTTTATCACATCCATGCTAAGAAAGGGAAATGAGGTAAAGTGGATGCTTGAAGCTAGAAATTATTTTGATCAAATTAAACAAGAATTGACTGAGGCACCTGTTCTTATCATCCCTAATTATTTAAAATAATTTATGATATATAATTTTTCCTCACATCACACATTTACAACTATCCTCCTTCATAAAAAATCAGATGGGATGGAGAAACCTATTTCATTTTTCAGTAGGGCTTTTAGAGATGCTGAAGTCAGGTATGACATCATGGAAAAGGAAGATTATGATTTGGTCAAAGCCCTCAAAGCTTTCAGAGTGCATTTTCTTCATTATAGGATTATTGCTTATGTCCCTTCAACCTATGTTAAAGAAATTTTAATGCAGCCTAACATAGATGAAAAGAGAATCAAGTGGATTGACAAATTCTAGAATTTGATCTTGAAATGAAACCTACCAAGATGGTGAAAGGGAAAGGTTTAGCTATATTGTTAGTTGAATCAAACTGTAAGGAACTTGGGGTTAATTTCATGAATGCATATTATGTATATAAGCATACTGATATTGCTAGCAGTAGCTCACAAGTCAATCCCAAATTGATAGAGTGTAATTGGTACAAGGACCATATCCATTTCTTGTAGACATTACATCCCCCAACTAGACTTGACAAGACTAAGGTGAGGGATTTAAAGCTCAAAGAAATAAAATAATACATTGTTGATAAGGTTTTGTATTGGAAGGATGTTGTAGGGGTTATCCTAAGATGCTTAGACCGAGATGAGGAAAAGAAAAATATGTTTGACTTTCATGATAGCATATGTGGAGGCCATCATTTTTGGAGGACCACAACATATAAAATACTCATAGATGGGTACTTTTGGCCTATTTTATTCAATAATGTCTATGCAAAGATCAGGACCTGTGATAAATGTCAGAAATGCTCTAGAAAGAAGCAGCTAAAATATTTTCCTCTGAAGCATATAATGGTATTTGGTCCTTTCCAACAAGGGGGATTATTTCATTGGAGATATCCATCCATATTCAAGTGGTAAACATCGTTGGATCCTGACTACCATTGATTATTTCACCAAGTGGATAAAATTCATTCCTACAAGAAATGCAACACATAAAGTAGTCATTGGCTTCGTGGAAGACATTTTGTCAAGGTTTGGATGTCCTAACAAGATTTTGACTAATAATGATGCAACTTTTAAAGTTGAACCTCTATTCAAGTTCTATGAAAATTTTGGGATCTAACTTATTCATTCTACTCCTTATTACCCTCAAGGTAATGGCTTGGAAGAGTCCTCTAACAAAAGTCTAGTAAAGATCATCAAAAAATTGTTGGAGGATAACAAAAGTTCTTGGGATTCAAATATGAATTTCTCTCTATGGAAAGATAGAGTAACTACCAAGAGATCAATTGGTACTACCCCATTTCATTTATTCTATGGAACTGAGGCTTCTTTTCCTTCTCAACTTTCATTACTTGTGGGAAAGTTTCTTCAATACCAACAAGGAGAACCAGATGATATGATCAGGAGTATGCATCATATAGTGGAAGTACAACAGACCGGAGAGCATCTCTTTGATAAATCACTTAGCCATTAGGAGAAGATCAAACAAGATTATGAAAATAAGGAAAAGAAAGAAGATTAAACATGGTATGCACAAAGGAAATACAAGGGTAAAAATGGTAAATTCAAATCCTTGTGGATTGGTCCTTTCAAGATTTTTGAAGTTTTTCAAAATAACACTTATACATTGTATAGCTTGGAAGACTTTGAACTTTCTGGTGGCCCAGTTAATGGGCATTTTCTAAAGAAATACTTTTCTTAAATCCATGAGTGGTTTTCCTTTCATTGTAAATATCAGTTTTAGTTTGTTTTTTTTCTTTAAATAATGACCCCAAAGCCCTTGGATAAGACACTGAAACTACATGTTCTTGGAAAATCATAGGAAACATGCCATCTCCTTTGGATCCAATGTTATCACATAGAATTTCAAGGGTCAAAAAATCTTTTAGTTTTTAATTTTGAGTCATAGGTGTTCATTAATTTTTAGTTTTTATGTCCCTTTTCCCTAGTCATTTTTTTCAATTTTTTCTATAGATAAACTAAGGTTATATTTGGCTTTGGTCTAAAGAGTCATTGATTCATGCCTTGATATCATAAAAGTTATATAAAACCTTCATGATTCACATCTTTTCATTCCTCCATCATCACCCTGACATGTCACTTCGTCCATGATGTATGTTAACCCCTCCTTTTGTCACCTTTACCTGTTAAGATGTCAAATTAAATATGATTTGTACTCTACCAAATCACTAGGAGAGTTTGAAACACATTCAAAGTTACATAATGCATTCATATCCATCATTGCATTTATGGGTCATATAAACTAAAGATCTCCTTGTTTTCAGAGATGAATTTTTAAACCATATCTAGGGATTATGTCATAAATTCTTTTAACTGTTTTGTACAAATGGACAAATCATTTTTCATCTCGACATGTGAACTGGTGCTATAGATAGACACTAGGAACTGGTTGAAAAACACAAATTGGAGTTTGGGTGCAACCTCAAAGATACCATCTTTAAACTCAAGGCCACCAGGTACTCCATGAGAATTTTCACCTTATTTGAAGGTCAGGAAAGGGCTTGTTAGTTGTTTTTTCCTTTTGGGTGTTGCAAGATGATGATAGGCATTGTGATCTATCTTATTTACTTTTTGAAAAGTTCCCAAACCCATTTTCATGTGCTATGAAACTTTCTCATTGAACCTTGAGTATCCCTGGGTTTAGGCCACCTTTCCCACCAATCCATTTCTCTTGCTTTTCTTATCTTTTCCAAGTGTTGTAAAACCTTGTCCTAGCACTCCAAACTCTATCAAACAAACCCACCGATGAGAATAATTTGTTCCAACACCTTATGTGAAATCTTATATTCAACAATTCCACCAACTTAATTACAGTCCTATCTCGTCTGCAATGTAAAATTGTTCACTTGTGAAGTTAAAATGAGTTTTGCAAAGAATAATGATGTGGTGAACAACACTTGTCTTGCAATTATCTGTTCTAGTATCCCTCATGATATTAGTAGTCTTTCATTCATCTTCCTCACTAAAATATACATTGCCTTATATCTAGAGGTAAAATCAATTGAGAAACACATAGTTTTTATACAGAACTAGCATATTGGGAAAGTTTATCCATTAAAACCCTAATCCTTCGTTTTTCCTGTTTTACCTCTAGCATCATTAAATCTTGTCGTAAGGTTTTTCTGCAATCAACATTAATGGATACTCCATAGCAAAGGAAGGATAACAAAGGAGGGGGAATTGTGAGAACATATCCCTACGATATGCATCTTTTTTTATTCTGAACCCTTGATCAAGAAAGGTTTTCAAACAGTAGGATGCATTAAATTTTGTTAGAAAATGCAGAGAGGGCACCCAGAGGTGGCTAGGGAGTTTTCCCTTAATTTTGATGGGACCAAAACTAAGGTTGGGACATTAGAGTTTGACGTATCTGAATTATCCATCTCAACAACAACTGAGATACCTAACACTGATGAGAGATGGTTCAATTCCATAACCCTGAATGTTGCTTTCTCCAAGGAATTCCTCAAACCAGAATACCAAGGGGACATTTTTTCAAAGGGAGTACCCATGAACCATATGTTGGAGGGTTTTGATAATATTTTGAAGGTGATTCAAAGATATTTCACCTATTAATGTATATTTAACATGATATGACAATACCATATAAGGATTCTTCTATAATTCAAAAGAAAGGATGCCATGAATCTGCCTTTCTACTTGTCTAGAAGTATTGGAAAAATGTTTGACATGGTTCAAGCTAAATCAAAATAAATTGATACAAGTGTCTTCCATCCCAACCTTATAAAGATTCTGGTGATGGAGGAATTGAGAAATAAAAACATGGATTGGGAAGAATTCATTACTTCTTCACACTTCTAGCTAAATGTTTCTCCCACTCCATAGTCTAAAATGAAAAGCCCTCTTCATATTGACAAGACTGTAAATTCAGAAGTGAACAAGAAAATAAAAAGAACTAATACTGTTAAATATGATAAAGAAACAAAGGATGATTAAGGAGGAGGACCTTCACATTTTTCATAGAGAGAAGTTTCACCTATTCCATATCCCAGTCCAATAGAGGTTCCTTCAACTAAAGCTACAGGTTTGAGAGGAAGGAAGTTGGTGTTTCCTTCACCTAGTGCAGCTGACAAGGTCAAAGCTAGGAGGCCTCTTACCAGAGAAGTAGCCAAACAAGATATCCCTATGAAAAATTATGCAGTAGGAGTTTCATCCTAGAAGAAAGGTAAATCCATAGTTGCTGAGAAGAATGTTGAAATCATTGACATCATGAGTCCTCAAAAGGAGAGAAATCATACTTTTAAGAGGCTCAAAAGACAACTTAAAGAGGCAAGTGATGAGGTTGATGAAATGAAAAAGGGGGAGTTGGTTGTAAATAAGAAACTCAAAGGAATCATGAAATTATATCGTGAAACTATTAACAAGGACAAATTTATAGCTAAAAGTTTTCGACCCCTCCATAGGAAGATCATAAACTTAGACAGACAAAAAAAATCTTACTAGGCACAGATTAGAAATCTAAAGATGGAGTTCCAACCTTTCAAAGAGGATCTGGCCAAGAAGAATATGGACATGTTAGCCAAATTTGCAACTAGGAGGAGCTAGAGAGTTAGAAAATGAAGAAGCTAAAATTCCTTAAACAATATCGGTTTTGACAATTTCTTGTTTATGCATGTTCGAATTTTTTTTGAGGATGGTTATGCCTTATAAATAATTTTTAAGTTTGGTATGATATCTTCAAGTCATTTACCATATTATAAGATGATTAGACAATCTGAAGCACTGAATATAGTTTTTTGAGACGTTTTTGGGCTTTATTAAATGAAATGAGCTGCTACAAAAAAGTTCACAGTGCCTGGTGATGCGAACTGGCTGATATAGGCTGGCACTACAAAATGTGTTGTGAACTCTTGTTCTGGATATTTTGAAGGAATAACAACTGCCAGATGGTCATATGAATGCATGAAACTTTCCTAAGGGTTAGTTGTAAGTTGGGAGGCCACCTTCCAAAGGAAGAATCCACTCAAAGAGACACTTCATCAACAATAAAGAAATGTTATGGATGTTTCTGATATTAGCCTAGTTTTTACCATTTTTGTTATTTTTTGTTATCCACCTCTTTCCACACTTCTTTGAGATCACATGGATACTTGGATAAGGTTGTTATTCGGATTGTAAAGATGTCATTGATAGTTTAGACTATAAGATAGTAATAGTAAGACTGAAAAATGTTCGAATGGTTTGAGATGAAACTCATATTTTGATATTGTGAATGTAAGAGAGACATCTCTGATTTTATGTATCAGACATGACTTCTTGGCTAATAGAAATTAGTATTTTTCCCTTATCATCTTTTTTGTGTCTTACTCTGATTTCCAGTCTGTTGAAGGCTTCAATTGACCTATTGTATTTGTATTGTAATGAAGGATTTGTTGTAATGGTGTTTATGATTTTGTCATAGTTTCCCTTTGGATTAAAGAATTTCTTGTTTCAGAAGGTTTTCTTCATATATCTAATAGAATTACCTGATGTAAATGGTAGATATATTTCACGTCTCTTACTGAAGTATTCCCCCTATTCATATTATTCTTTAAACCTTGATCTAATTTACTCATAACCTCATTTGATGGTGCATTTTATCTGGAACTTACTATGATTGAAAATGTTTTACTGAGTTTTTATCCATTCACCACCTTATCATAAAAACTTGTCTTTAAATCTATTGATGGAGGCTGAGATTACACTTTAGCATTTAAGGTGTGACTTTCAGTGTTAACAAATCCCATGATTTACTACTGTAGTGATAACTCTTCGTCAACAAGAAAATTTACTACCTCTGTGATTATTTCCTAATTTTTTACTAAGGATACATCCATAGATAATTTAAGGGTTTTACACAAATTAAATCCAATTTTCCAGGGTTTATTTCCACGAGATCTTTCACTAGTTGATATCTTTAATTTTATTGTTGTTGTAGAAATTTACTTATTTTTGTTAAACATGGTAACATCCCGCTCTACTGAGCATACGTTTATTGACTTATTCTTTGAGTACACTTGCGTACAAGTGATCCAGTTATAGTATATTATGATTTCATTTTTTTTTATGAGTTATATATATGATGACGATGATGTGTTGTGACTTATTATTATTTTGATGTATATATATTGAGAGATCTTATTGACGAGTTTTTATGAGTGTGCAGAACACATGACAGGTTATGGATGTTTATGGCATCAATGGGATTCCTTGGACTCTGGATTGAATGAAGGAGTGGATTGTACTTTTTGAGTGATTCATTATTACGCACATGTGATGTATGATGGATTTCAGTATGATTTATGTATACATAAATCTTATATGGTTTTTGTTAGTGGATTCATTCTTGACGATGCTAGCTAATACAACTCAAATAAGGAGTAAAGTGGACATGCACAAAACCCAACATTGAGGGAGAGGTGTGGTAGTGTCCCTGTCATAGCCTACTAGCACTAATGTCATGGCTAGAACTGTAGGTTAAATATTACCAAGTTTGGGTGGTCCACGTTTTCATGAGGACAGACTAAGATAGTCATTCATGAAGATTTCTAAGGGGCATGCAATAAGGAGGAGTCCTTATTCCTTAGAAGCACTTAGTCTCTCACAAGGATGACCAAGTGGAGTATTGTCTCTAAGGGTCAGAAAAACATCAAAAATAATTCAAAATAGAGTGGCACCCTTGGAGCACAGGGGTGTATATTGAAGGGAAAAATGTGTAACTAAAACCTTGAGTCAATAAATATGGGTGGTTATAATGACCCCTTCGTTACGACTCCAGGCGAATAATTTTTTTTTTTTTTTTGGTGAATTAAGAGGAAAGAAGGTGATAACCACCACAGTTTAACCAAACCACTGACGACGAACACAAGAATGCAGTMTAGGAAACATGCAACTATGAATCCATGTATTGGAAGAAGGGAAACTGGGAAAAACATGTGCAAAACGACAAGGAGGAACAACTACACACCTGACACGAACACGACCACACCTACAAGATAAGGGACAACACCCCTATCCCGACTCAACGAACTTGATGAACAATACTAGGACCTCAAAGCATGTGAACAAAATGATTGAAGGCATTCAAACCATGCACCAAATGAAACTTACAACATTCGACAACACTCACACATAACGCACCAACTCCAGCCAAGTTCTTGTTCGCCGCTATTCAATAGGGCACGCCATGATTCCCTCATCAGGAATCATGTCATCCCCAGGTGATGGATGCATCAATCACCTCGACACAACACATCCTATCTGTACTAAGGAGTCTAGATAGTCGGATGTGCTAGGAGCTGAATACCAAAGAAACCACTCCCATACCCCCAACAACAAGTCGACGAGACTCTAGATGACATTACTCAAAAAGAAGAAGAAAAAAAACGCAACTGTAACATGACTTAGCCAACACCCCATTCGTTCATTGAGTCTAAACTCATCAAATTACTATCTAATTAACATTAAGTATAATATAACTCGCATGTCTAACATTATAGATTAGTCATTATTTTACAATCAAATTGACATTAAATACGACCAATTTAGCAAGTCTCATTACCATTTGTCCGTCCTTACCATCTAATTCACAAATTCAATATTAAAACCATAACTACAATCACCATCTAAATGACAAGTAAGTTGATCAAGGTTAAAACTAAAGGACAAGTCTGGTCTGAGTTAGTTAAAGGAAATCTAAACAATTCAAGGCTATTTATTCAATGAAGAGGTCGTCAAATGCTCAAAAACAATTTGTTGAGAGAAGTAATTATAATTTACCAAAGGCTGTATCTAAGTAGGTTGTTTGTCCATTAAGGAGTTACTCTCCACTAAACAAAGGTAAGAATGTTATAAGCTAAAAGGTAAAATCACTAAGTCAACTGTATTAATTGATGTAATTTAGAGATGCTATAGGAAGAATTGAGATAAGATATAAAGGAATAGTGTGAACACGTGTAAAGGTAAAAGTACAACAGAGTGAATAGGGATACAATATCGCAAGCAAAGGTAAAGATGGGTGTGGATTTACAGAGTAATACAGGGTAAAAAATATATGGTCAAATAAATCGCGGAGTGCACAGATTGGTATCGGTGTATAAATGTTTTAAGTTACAAAAATAAATTGTAGTGGAGAGTAATATGACTCCGAGGGTAACATTAGTAATTATCAAAGAAAATAAACACTGTCAAGTAAAATAACGGGTGATAGTCATAATTCTAGAACGAAGGGTTGATATCCGGATCGCAAGGTAATAACTGAGATGTAGAATTTAATGGAGGATACGCTAAAAGCGTAGAGCCATAACCATCCATACCCTGGACCAACCCAATCAACACTGACTCACTACAATATTTGTCCAACAATATACGCTACCCAAATATAGGGACAAACGTTGTTACACATGTTATGGGAAAATCGTGGTCATTTCAGCAGCAACACAGTAAAAAATTAAAGGCAATTTCGTTGTACAATCACACCATAAATGAAATTTACATTGTTGTCATTAATAATTAGGAAAAACGCAGTACAACCACACTAGAAAGGAAATTACATCGTTGTCAATAATAATTAGGCAAAACACAGTACAACCACACCAGAAAGGAAATTACATTGTTGTCAATAATAATTAGGCAAAACACAGGACAATGCGCACTAGAAGGAATATATTCACTATCATTAGTAAATAAGATAACCTCAGGAAGAACCAACTCAACCCAGGTAAGTAAGGCACATCCATTAAGCAACGATTCTTACTCCTCAGTGAAAAACGATCAACAGTAAGGAAACTAGTTAAAACTTAGCAATGTCTATCATGGGAATTAAAGAAATGAAAACAACAATCATGAATGATTTTAGGGGCTAAATTTCTCTCATGGGCTAATTTTCCATGTTTTTTCCAAAAACGAGATTCGCTATTTTAAAAATGATTCGCCCAAATTCTATAGGATAAAATTATTTTACCTTAAAATCACTAAAAGTTTAAAAAACCATATAAAATACTTAGAAATTTGAATATTTAAAAAAAAATATCGCCAAACATTTATAGTTGACATATGAAGGATTAGTAATATTCGCCAAGGTTTCTACAATTGAAAATAAATTTCCATCCTTAAAATCATCCCTGACAACAATTATATCTAAAGGAAGGAGAAACGATTATCTGTTAAGAAGTGTAAAAACCATTATCCATAAGGAAACGAAAAAAACAAATATCTATTAAGAAATGAAGAACGATTAACCACAACTCAATAAAGCCTAGGCAGTCCATAAACCCAACACGTGATGGGATAGTGTAATAACGTCGATGCAAAAAGATAAAACGCAGACAATAGTAAGAGAAACGCAGGGATACATTGGAAAAGTCATTGAAATGATCAAAGAGATTCTATTAGCCAAAGCACAGAGAAAATCCAAGGTTAAGCCCTTAAGGTGCGGAGAGGAAAAACAAGCACAGATATAACCAAAAAGCATGCAAAGAAATCCATATGCAAACTTACTTTTTGCTAGAAGGCGCAAGAAAAACAATCAGCCAAGGACAACAATAGAGGTAGAAGGCTAACAGGAACATCCTTTGCTCATCATCCACGATCCATGATGATGAGCAAAGGATGTTCCTGTTAGCCTTCTACCTCTATTGTTAGAGCTTGATCTACAATCGTTGATTCAACGATTGTAGATCAAGCTCTAACAATAGAGGTAGAAGGTCTATTAACGTTGAATCAACGATTGTAGATCAAGCTCCTTGCTGACTTCTCAAGTGTGGACTGATGAGTTAGGGACGAAGGCATGAATAATCTACAAACATCACAATCAATAAACCACAGGATGGTCAAGACATGCAGGGATTGAAGGCCACGGGAAATCAACATCTAGCTAAAGGCTATGGGGAAATTCAGTCATCATCTAGAATGTTAAGACAACAAATTTCCTTACAAAATCAAACATGCAGAAATAAAATCACAAATCATACTGACACTCTACCATGTAGAAATAGAGGAGGAGTATTGTTTCCCAAGTCGCCCGCTCTGAGTTGATGTCCTGTGCGCTCCATGCAACTCCCGCCTGTTGACTGATGAGACTTCACCGGCACCTCTTAGCCAATGCTAGGGGAACTCTTCTTCCCTCTTAGCCCCCCGAGCCACAAAGGGGCCATGCACACTAACCAGAGAATAAGCTAGCCCCCAGCTCGCCTCGCAAGGCCGAGCTACCACTCCTCACTGAGCTGGGTATCCCAACTCTCACAAGCGAAGTCAGTCAAGTAAAAATTTCTCCAACATAACGTTACGCAAAAAGAATAGATCCATCATCCTTCTCCTCCCTCCATTATATAGAGTTTCGAAGTCCCTTACTTTCCCAAAATCCCATTTAATTTAATGTTTAATAATTTAATTCATAAAAATCCTCCCCGTACAAGTGTCACCCATCCCCTTCATTCCTCAAATTAATTTCATTTATTAACTAATTACCCCTATTTCCCTCACTTACCTAAAGGCACTCCTAGAATCGCTCCTAGGTGTCCCCATATCCCCTTACAAGTTTTAAAGACTTTCCCCCTTAGTAAATTACTAGTTGAGTTTAAATTAGAAAGTTCTTAAATGCTAGATACCTTACTAAGTTAGACTATCTATTTTTTCCTTGTGTTTCCCCTTTCTTTCTATGTTTCCTGCTTTTTCCTAGTTTCCTAATTATTTTAGATTTCCCTCTTTCCCATTTTTATTTAAACTCAAAAAGGCATGTGCAAAAACTTACCCGTTTTCCCTTTTTCTTTTAATGAATAAATTTTTAATTAGCATAATATAGTAAAACAATTATTTCCCCTTTTTAAGTTTTATCCCAAAAGATTTTTATAAATCAATTTAATTTCTTACCCCCTTCTTGTCACAAGATTAATGAAGAT
>JASDQU010106711.1:145425-159782 GCA_032191745.1 Picea mariana | reverse complement strand
TAAATAAATAGATAAAATTTTATCGTCAGTATAATTTAGACCTAGACTTTATTTTCCTAGGACGAGCAACATTTTATTAGGGGAAAATTTTTAAATGTTCCTTAATGTGTTGTTCATCCTAAAGCCATCTAGGTTTTACCCAATTATTAAATAACCACGCGATGTGCCCTTCAGGATGCACTAGTTTCTCCAAGGGTGCCACTCGCCACTTTTTATTTTTCTTGCACGACGTGCCCTTCAGGATGCACTACGTTCTCCAAGGGTACCACTCATCTCTTTTCATTTTTATTGCATGAATTTCCCTTCAGGACGCAACATGTGTGCCAACGGTGCCACTCACCTTTTGATTGACTTGGTAGACATAAAAAAATCCTAAAGTCAATACTCTGCCAGGTGATCTCATGGGAGAGTAAGGGCCTCTAAGGAATATGGCCCCTACCTTATTGCGCACCCCTTAGAATCATCATGAGAAATTGTCACAGTCTACCCTCACAGCATTGTGCGTCCTCTCAAACTAGGTAATCGTTAACCTACAGTTCGAACCATAGTGGGAGTGCTAGTAGGATGTGGCAAGGTTGTTGTCGACACCTCTCCCTCAACATTTATGGTAGTCGAGGGTGATCCCTCCACTCCACATGTGAGTCTGATCGGCAAGCTATTGTCAACCTACATCATCAAAGAATCCTGTTAGAAATATATCCATATCATATCTTCTAATCATATGCACTAATATCACATATAAAACAATCAAACCCCAATGGTTCACTCGCCAACTCAATCTGGAGTCGAAGGGTTCCATCAATGCCTCTGCATCCTCGAGGTCAAAAATCCTGTACACTCAGGAAAATCGAGTCAATAACACTTTTCTATGTCAATGCAGCATAATAACATGTCATCAATTCACAACGCATCATAATCATAATCAAATGCCCAAAAGTATAATAGTCTAGATCACCTGCGAGCAAGTGTCCTCAAAGAATAAGTTTTTTCAGTGTGCTCAAAAGTGGGATGTTACATACACCCCCTCTTGCTCTAAAATTCGTCTCGAAGTTTCATAGTATAAGTGACGAAATAATGAATATCATAATATCATAAGTCTATCTATGAAACAAAAATGGAAACTATTGGCGCATATCATATGCGTCCTCCCATGTCACCGAGTGCGGACTATAGTTGTCCCACTGGACCTTGACCTGATCTACTGTTCGACACCATAGCTATCGAATGCGATGATCCATGATGCGGATCGACTCAGCCATGAACACCCCCTTGTATGATACTTGCAAGGAACTCATGTCAATAATGTGTGTAGGATCACTAATATAATGTCTCAAAACAGATACGTGAAAAACATCGTGCATACGCCTCAAGGAATTAGGCAAGGCTAGTCGATAGGCCACGGGCCCCTTTCTCTCCACAATATCGAAAGATCCCACAAACCTAGGAGAGTGTTTATCTCCCTTTCCAAACTTGATCGAACTCTTATGCGGTTTAACCCACAAGAAGACTTCATCGCCAACCTCGTAACTATGGTCGACATGGTGCACATCGGCATAACTCTTTTGTCTATCGTGTGCTTCTTTAATCCTTTGTATTATTGTTTTCATTTGATCTTCCATTTCTTGGATCGCTTATGGTGCCACCAGGACCCTATCCTCAAGACGATCCCAACTCAAAGGCCTCCGACATGGTCGCCCGTAAAGAAACTAGAAAGGTTCCATCTTAATGGTGCTTTGGTAATTGTTGTTATAAGCGAATTCCACTAGTGGAAAGAATTATTCCCAACACTTTTGTTGGTCCATCACATACATGAAAAACATGTCCTCCAAGGTCTGGTTCATTCGTTCAGTCTGCCAATCAGTCTCCAGGTGATACAATGTACTAAAGTTAAGTTGGGTTCCCAAGCCCTCTTGGAAACTCATCCAAAATTGTCCAGTAAACAACTATCCTTGATCGGATATAATCCTCTTAGGCATGCCATGCAACCTCACAATCTCACTAATGAAAAATCTAGCTATGTCAGGTGCCTGATACGTCATATGTATAGGAATAAAGTGAGCACTCTTCGTTAGAGTGTCTACTACTACGAAAATCGAGTCATCTCTCCTTGTCTTCAGTGGCAATCCAACAATAAAATCCATCAAAATAACCTCCCATTTCGATTTTGAAATAGCATGTGGTTGTAGTAATCCTGCTGGGTGTCTATGTTCATCCTTTACCTTCTAAGATTTTAGACATCTCACCACATAGTTGACTTTGTCTTCCTTCATTCCCTTCCATAAGAATAAGGGTTTAAGGTTTTCCCTCATCTTCGTGACTCTCGGGTGATCTATGTATACTTCTCTGTGAGCCTCACTTAGGATCAGGCTCCTCAACGCATTGTTCGGTGGTACATAAAGATGATTTTTAAACCTCACTAATCCATCGCCGTCAAACGTAAATCCTTCAAATCTTGGTACCATCATTGTGTTTTGTTCGATAAAACGCTTGACCTCTTTGTACCAATCACCGTCACGCTGTAAAGTTAGAATATTTTCACATAGATTCGTCTGAAGAGGCAACAATGAAAAGATGCGTGGTCTCCGACTCAATGCATTTGCCACTCAGTTCACTGTCCCTTTTATGTAATTAATCTAGAAGTCCTACTTGCTAAGAAATTCTGACCAACGTCATTGTCGTGCGTTCAGGTCTCTTTGCTTAAAGACATGTTGTAGTCCACAATGGTCTGTATTTAGTTCAACTTTTCATCCAACAAGGTAGTGTCTCCAAACCTTCAAGGCATATACGATGGCTAATGACTCCAAAGTTTCCTCGAGATGTATGCAATCACTCGACCGTCTTGCATCAACACTCCACCTAAGCCTTCCTTGGATGCAACCATGCATACAAAGAAGTCTGCGTCCATGTCAGGGACCTTTAGTATCGGTGTTGTTGTCAACATCTCTTTGAGCCTCCAAAATTCTTCTGGGCATTTGTCGGTCCNCTTTTCATCCAACAAGGTAGTGTCTCCAAACCTTCAAGGCATATACGATGGCTAATGACTCCAAAGTTTCCTCGAGATGTATGCAATCACTCGATCGTCTTGCATCAACACTCCACCTAAGCCTTCCTTGGATGCAACCATGCATACAAAGAAGTCTGCGTCCATGTCAGGGACCTTTAGTATCGGTGTTGTTGTCAACATCTCTTTGAGCCTCCAAAATTATTCTGGGCATTTGTCGGTCCAAAAAAACTTCTTTTTCTTCTTATGCAATTCTGTGATTGGATTTTCTATCTTCAAAAATCCCTCGACGAACCGTCGACAGTATCCTGCTAAAACCATGAAGCTACTTCCTTTTGAGATGTTTGTCAGTGCAGGACATTCCATAATAGCCTCGACCTTTGCTGGATCCACGATGATACCTTCACCGGAGATGACATGTTCTAAGTAGTGAATCCTCGATTGATAAAATGAGCATCTGGACAACTTCCCATATAATTTGTTCTCTCACAGACTGTAGTACCAAGTGCAAGTGCTCATTATGCTCCTCTGTCATCCGAGAGTAAATCAAAATATCATCAATGAATACTTGGACGAACTTGTCCAAGTACTTGTGGAACATCCTGTTCATCAAACTCATAAATACCCCTAGGGCATTTATCAGTCCAAATGGTAAAACAATAAACCCATAATGCCCAAACCTCGTATTAAAAGTGGTCTTAGGGAATTCATCCTCCATAATCTGTAACTGGTGATATCTTGATCAAAAATCGATCTTTGAGAACATCGTCATGCCCTTCATCTGATCGAATAGATCACCAATCTTCGACAACGGATATTGATTCTTAATCGTTGCCTTGTTCAATTGACGGTAGTCAATGTAGAGCCTCCATGAACCATCCTTATTTTGTATGAAAATAACAGATGCACCCGATGGTGACACAGTTGGACGTATCAGTACCAGGTCCAACAATTATTTTAGTTGCATTCTCAACTCCTTTCGGGGTCAACATCCGATAAGGCGTTTTAGCTATCGGTCCAGTCCCCAGTTTTAGGTCTATAGTAAACTCCAATTCCCTCTCTAGTGGAATCCCAGGTAACTCCTTGGAAAAGACATCTGCACACGCTCTCACCACTGGAAGGTTTTCTAGACCTTCTGCTACTCCCTTCTCATTTAATGCAAGGATCGCATAAATATTGCACTCGTTGCACATGCTCTTTCATAGGTGCAAGGAAGAGATGAACCTTAGGGAAACTCCCTAGTTACGACCTATAATCACACGTCTCTATCCCTCATCATCGACAAAGCTCAACTGTTTCATCTTACAATTGAGTATCACCTCATGCGATTCCAACCAGTTCATACCGATCACGACATCATAAGATCATAAGGTCATGACGTACATGTTGGCCCTGGTGAAAAACTCTCCTAGGTTAAGGGTACAACCCGTAACCTTTCATCCAACCTTCTGTTTGGCTCTAAAATCCATCTCTACGAAGCTAAACCCATCCTATTCGACTTCCTTTACCTTAATCCTTTTTAGCACTGCACCAAAAATGAAACTCTCAGTAGCACCAGGATCTATCAAAATACTAAGGGCCTCGTCAACGATGGTACCTGACATCTCCAACAGAGTCGATTGGTGCTCTACCTGATGGTTATTCACCGCTGCATGAATTCGATGGGCCTTGCCCATATCTCCCACAATAGTGGGTCCAACTGATCCAGATGCTCTAGTCCTCTCTATAGGGAAATCGTTTTGGTAGTATGGCTCCCCAAACATCCAACACTCCTTCTTCAGTTTATAACTCCTGGTACTCGAAGTAGAAGATGACGGCCCATCGACCTGGAATCCTGGTCTATTCTACTGAACCGACCTAAACTGTTGATGTTGCCGTCGATGTTGCTGCTACTACTGTGGTCCCCGATAAGGTGTCCACTGCTGAGGTGAAGGTTGTCGAGGTGTAGTGAAATTGGATCCCCTCTGGAAGCCACGGTATCCTGGAGTATGTCTAGTTGGTGTCTAATGTTGTTGTGCACGAGATGGCACCTACCCTACTGGTCTCACTAGATTCCTTCTCTGACCCCTGTTGATAAGCTCCTCATCTGCTATGAGGGTCTTCTGGATGACATCATGCAAGGTTTGAGGCATCAGAATCCTAACAGTTGCATGTATGATGCCATTAAGGCTCAACATGAACCTGTTGACCTTAAGTTTCTCAGTATTAAGATGCAGAGCTTACCGAAGCAAATCCATAAAACAGGCCTCGTACTCAGGCACGGTACGACCGCCCTATTGTAAGGCTTTGAACTTGTTCAATTAACGTTCAATGAATTCCTCTGATAGGTACCTCTCTTAGAACCATTCCTCGAACAATTCCCATGACATCTCTTTGACATCCATGTTCAGCTGCCGAGGAACGTCTTCCACCATAAAGAGTTCTCCCCTTCTATTGAAAGATCGTCATGCAGACCTTCATGTTGGAGGTATAGTCACAAAGTGAAAAGAATATCACCATATTCTCCAACCATACCTCAGCGGCTACGCCATCCAGGGCACCAAAGAACTCAAGAAATTTTACCTTCTCGAGTTTGCAGTGAATGCTACCAGTATCGACCGGAGTGCGCAGTGGCCCTCAAGGGGTGTCGATGCTTTGGCCTCATATTTTTCCAAATGGATGATTAGTGCCTTAGAA
Organism: Picea mariana; assembly: GCA_032191745.1. NCBI lineage: Eukaryota > Viridiplantae > Streptophyta > Pinopsida > Pinales > Pinaceae > Picea > Picea mariana. The sequence continues at coordinate 154,105 of JASDQU010106711.1, read as the reverse complement.
ATCGACTAAAAATACCTCATCATTCCAACCACATCACCCACTTCTATCTTCTCCTTTTTGACAAATTGCTCGTCTCCCTGGGGGTCAAACCCCTCATGCATGGATTCTACTGGAGGCGTCGTGCCTCCTCCCCTAGCACCCTGTCATCTTCCTTCATGACATCCTATAACTATGATTATCTGCATGATACAAGTCAAATCAATTAGAAACATTATAATCAAATCATATCAAAGGAAGCCATGGTGACCCCAAGTCCCAGGTTGAACCCTCTCTGATACCACATGTAACGACACCTTCGTTACGACTACAAGTTGTTATAACCCTATAATTTATAGGATCAACTAGTGACTGAAATGTTATCTCTTTAAGTGTTTTTGTTTGTCAAATGATTTTCCATTCTGCAAATAATTTGAGAAAAAGAAAAAGAAAAAGAAAAGAAAGAAAAGGAATAAAAGAAGGCATAAAAGAAATTCAATAGAGCCCCATGCAATAACAATGATTTGGTCCATACCGTCCAAGCATGGCCAAGTTCTCTTAAATTGATGTTGATAGAAGTAGTGAATAAGCTTGGCTAAATTGTTTAATCTTAGCCAGGTGATTTAGGTTAGCTAGTGAATAAATTTGACCAAATTGCCTAATCTTGGTCAGATAACCCTAGGATAGAGTAATTTCTTAATCCAACAATTTAATCTTGGCTAATTGTCATAGGTAATTAGGTTATACCATAGGGAAGTTTGATTTATCTCAATAAAACAAGCACGACGATCAGTGTTGAACCATATCTTTGAGGTTTAAAGGCTCTATTTTTAACCCTCCATGGTGATCAAGACAGGGAAAGCTTGGGCAAACCCACAAAACGCACTTATCCTAAGTTTTTGAGAAAAGATGATTTTGCACTCACCGAATAAAGACCACACATTGATGAACGGCTAGGGAGTGGGCGCCCATATCTACGGTTGAAAAGTCTTTCCAGACCCCCCCCCCGACCGTTCTACCTTTAACGGTGNGGGGGGGGGGGGGGGGGGCGGTCCAAAATCGGAGATAACAAAGGCACACATATAAAAAACTGAGGCGCTAGTGCCTTCATCAATGGCTAAGATCGAATTTCGGACCCTCCGACCATTCTTCTTTTAATGGTAGGGCGGGGCTCCGGAATGTCAGTTAAATATCATGCACAAATCTATGGTCCAAGAGTAGGAGCAGTGATGGACGACTCATGGTGTTTTTCGGACCCCCCCGACCAATCTGTTTTTAATGGAGGGGGTGGGTCCAGAATGGAATGTTTTCTGGCAGGCCCCTTATCTCTATTTGGAAAGAATCCATTGATTCTGAACCCCACCGCTTATTACCATCTGACATATCTCGTCACCTCATGATGTCATTTTCCACCTTTTTCCCTAAGGGTCACGTCTCATAACTTTGTCAATCCATTCCCCTGTTCACCCATTACAAATTCTTTCACTATGGTCACTTCCCCAAATCAATACCCGCCATGTCACCAGGTCATTTTCATAAGTCATTGTCACCTTCCATCTCACGCTTCAAATGACCAGTTGGCAATTTTTTACAGGCTAACCTATCTGTTAGCTTGCTAAGCTATCTCTTGTTCCCAACGGGTATCCATTTTCTCGAAACTACCTTCACCCTTCATTCCCCATTCATTTACCCTGTCGACGCACCAGAGAGAAATTTTTCCCGTTTTCCTCTCAGTTTTAGTCATTTGCCCAAAGGCACAGTCATCCATGCTAACTTTTTTTTTTACTTGAAGGTATTTTTACAGTGGTGGTGCCAAAATCAATGAAAACAGAGGTAGAGGAAAATCGTTTCCTCTCGCCTCCTGTCGACCTCGACAGGATCCCTCTGGAAGAAAAGGACCATTTAATCGTAGAAACCATATGCAAATTCAACTTCGTAGATTTACAATCATGGCTAAAGGACATTTTCTTGAACCAAAGTGATGAAATTGGGCTCTGGGAGTCAAACCTTCCCATGTATCTTTTCCCCCAGGTTCACCATTTCCCTGAATTTTCCCTCAAATGCCAGGCCCATTACAGCCCCAACCAGAGAGCCATAGTGTCTTCATCAGGAGAAATTCTTTTCCTCATCACAACAGAAACCATTGATCAGATGATGTAGATACCCAGATCTGAATCCACCTCACCTTTCAATCTTGAAATTATCACAGAACTGTACCAGAAATTATCATTCCCCCAAAGAGGTTAGATTTTCGATCTTTTTCTCACACAGGACTCTCATCTCCCCACTACAAATCCCCTGTATCCTTCCTCCTTGTTCTCAGTGAAGGGAAACCAGGTCATCTCATCGCTATGTGCCCTACTTGGGTATTTTTCGGATCAATGGGTGGATGAAACCATATTGGATTTTCTGTCCATTTTCTCCACAAATGAGAAACCCACCACTCAGTTCGACTACAACACTTTCTTGGAGAACAACATTCATGAGAAAATCTCAATTTTTTCCACAAAAGTCATGTTCCGGTATTCCTCAATACTGGCTCACATGTTCATTTTCTTCCAAGCGGACACATTTTCCTTTTCAATGCAGAAGATGGACAAGGATGGGAAGCTGCAGGTAGTAATAGCGTGGACTTCGCTACTTAGACAAAACTCTACAGAATTCAGTTTCAACAGTTTATAGAGTGGTTCTACCATCCCGTGGTGAGCGTGCTCAGTGGCAGACCTAAGCCAAGAATAAATGAAGAAATTCAGAGGATCTTACACCTTTCTGACTTTGCAAAAAAGGGAGATTGGTACCTATACCAAGACCACACAAACATTAGAGTGTATGGGTGCGAATTGGCTCCATACAAGTTGTCAAAGTATCTTCCTATGAGGATTTTCTCCCTGGAATACATAAGACAAATGATTAACTCAGATGACATACATTTCATGTCTTTGAAAAAGAAGCAACAACTTAGAATTAAAGGGCAGATTGGGTCTTTCATCTGCAATACCCGAGGCATCGGGGAGGAAGAAGAAAGATTGCTAAAGGAAATGAATATTTTTGTTAGTTTCACATGGCACTCTGATCTGTGTGGGATAATTTCGGAGATGAGGATTAAAAATAAAAACATCCTGTATGTTCGTACACCTAGGCCTGAGATAGAGAAGTTCGCTAATCAAATAGAATGGAAGCCAAACACTTTGGTTGAAATAGAAAAGAAGAACCCTTCGGTCACTGTCTCACAAATGACTACTCCACAGGTTCCCAAGGAGAAAATACCTAGGAAGGACACTTCACCTTCCATCATTGAAGTTTCAGTCGAAGATTTCCAATTACACACCAAGAGGCCAAAAACCAGTCATGCACCTGACACGGCTAATGAACAGGGAATCCAATCCACTACAACTATGGAGTTTGATCGGTCGCTCCTTAGTACAAGCAATAAACAGATCATGACCACAATGTTGCCCAAGAAGCCTACAGATACTGCACCAATCAACCAATTGAGCAAAATACGACCAAAACTAAGTATTTTTGAGAAATATGATATGATCAAAGAGAAAAATCGGACGCTCACCAGTAGCACATATGCTCAATTCTGGAAGCAAACATCAATTGCACAACATAGATTGTTGTCTACATTCGACACTGAGAAGGGTATAATGCACATGGTGTTTCTGCAAGCACAGGTGCCAGACCCGAAAACAATCATTGATTACCAAAGGGCAATGTTCGAATTTCAGACTAAATATGTGCATCTTGTTGATCAAATGGATCTACACAAGAAAACTAGATAAATGGTTTTCTCCACGTTGGAAAATGCTTCTATTGCTCCCTCTAAGTTATAGGTATCTCACAATGTCCAGGCACAAATGAAACTAGAGAAGATATCATCCTTTGCAATGGATAATAGGATTAATATGTTGGAAGAACTGGTCCTCAAGATTGGGTATGATCCCTCGAATGTGAAAGAAGTTGAGGAGATTCGTAAAAAGAAAAATGTTGATATAACATCTCTGAGGAAACAATTGAAACTTCCACCAATAGAAGATTCACAGGCAAAGGACATAGCTGAGATAGAAGGGGAAAAGGATGAGATGCTCAGGCTGATCATGGAGCATCATGCATAGTTGAAGGAGATGGAAGAAGAACTCGAAAAGTTATTGAAAGAGAATGAACAATCAAAGCCTATGGAAGTCATTTCATTAAGCACAGTTCCACTCACAGGAGTAAGCACAACATCTGCAATAGAAATTCCCTCAACAACTCCATTGACAGCTCTGGAGAAGATAGTAGAACTGGAAAAATCCATGGAAGAAATGAATTTGCAAGAGACATAGATTACTAGACTTAAAAAGGAGGTCAAGAACCTTCAAGAACTCAAGTCTTCTTATCAAAGCAGCTACTCCAAGGAGAAACAAATATCAGACAAACTTAGACAGGAATTACAACAACATCAAAAGCAGACAGTGGCAGGCAAAACACTTGTTGAGGTTCAGGAACATGTTTGGATGGATATCACCAAATCCATAAATGAAATATGGCCTATGGTGCAAATCATGTTTAAGAAGAATGAACTGGTGCAAAGAAGCAGGCAGGTGATTGAAAAGATAAGAGGAGAATTGGGAAAAATGCTTGCAAGAGCCACAAAGAATATTAAATTCCTGAATTAAAAAACCAGAGAAGAGTTAGAGGAGTTGAAAATTGAAGATATGACAAAAACCATCCTTGAGGTCAAGAGGGTCCTGACCAAAAGAAGGCTAATGTTGCAAATGGAAGAAAAGGTCTAGGCTATGGACATAGGACTACAAACATTTTTCAGTAAAATTGAAGCTCTGCAAAAGAAAGGCCTCCCTAGATTAAAGGTCATAAATGACAAGTTAATGACACTTTCTGACTATTAAAAGAAACTAGGCATTGTGGCTAAAGATAGTTCTAAGTTCTCGGGAATACAGGTTAGTATCACAGTCAGAGTGTTCTTAGAGGCTTTCCAGTCAGATATCAACATACAACACGAGATCCCATACATTTTCATCTCCAAACCAACTTTTTCCAAGTGTACGAAGATGGATGAAGTATACTGAAGATTGCTCAAAGTCAACATTCCTAGTAACCTTCGGTAGGAAGAGTTATGCAATCTGATCGAGTAGGAGCTAAGGTGTCAAAGCCTAGTCATCTATCCAGTCAGATGAATTCATGCAGAGGACTCACCAATGGTTCACCCTAGAAATCAGCATGAAGTTTCGACACATCATCAAAAAGTTCCTAAATTTTTTGTATCTTGTTCAGTTAGTTAGCTAAATTTAGATTTCCACGTCCTGATCTTTAATGACAGGATCGTATGTAATTTTTATTATAAATACTTGAAACTTTGAAGTACTGAGGGTTGATCTTTATGCCCTGCAAACTACAAAGACTGTAATTTTTTATCAAGAGATCTTCTAGTAATACAAAGAGACGTTTCACAGGATTCTCATGTGTTATTCATTGGTGATGTTTTCTCTTCTATGTTGAATGTTCTTCTAGCTCAGTTGTCATATTGTTTTCCAATCTAATCTTTTAAAAGTAACGCATGTTGCAGGATTTATCTTTGTATACCCTGTTTTTTTACTTTGATAGGTTTTAATGTTTATGTTCTAATATTACTGTGAAGGAATTATTAAATGCTTCTTCATTTTAATAGATATTCTCAGCTTTTTTGCTATTCATCACTTTATTTCTAAAGAATCCAACGAACGCATTATCTTGCCCTTTGAAAAGAACTTTTTGTTTCTATTTAGATTTCTATCTTTCTAATACAGACCCCATAGCCCAACAGAGGTGTGAACCCTTTTCACCCAACTTAAAAAAAACAACAAACCTTTTCAACCTTATTTTATTTTATATAACTAGCCTAATATCTTAAAGTTAAAACATAGCTAAATCATACAGAGAGATCCCTCTCTGAAATTGGTAGGGCTAGATTCCAGTTTCGAAGTGGTTGGATTAAGTTATCTCTTGTGAATTTCTTCTACCCTGACAACCTCTGGGAATTTACAGGGCGTTAACATAATGGCTACCATACTGGGGAACTGAACAAACTTTCAAACCCATGTTTTCTTTTTCCTACAAGAAAAATTTGTTTCTTAACAAATTGTAAATCTGAGAAAGAAATAATGTTTATAGGTTGTTAAAAGCTTGTACATATTAATTTCGGACTCATAAAACCAAATATATATATATATATATAAAATAAAATAAAAAAATATGTCTCCTAAAAGAGCTTATACCTGATCCCACCCAGACCTAGAACCTGCAATAACAACTGATAATCTAGAACAATTACTCAGAAAGAAAACCATTGCAAAAATTTCATGGAGTCATAGTCCCCTTCACAGGTCCCCTTCTCTTCCGGAGGAACTTGTTGCCCTTCAAGATCTTGACTTCGACACAATCTTTGAACAAAGCCTGTTTAGAAAGAAAGCTGATAGATTTGTGACTGAAACCATTTTAGATCCAACCGTTCTGCAACCCTAGACCCCTAAATTATTATCTCCCACTACAAAACCCCAAACCGCTCACTCTGTGCCAGCTAGCCCTGCATCCTCCTCATTTTCTGCCACCACCCCACCTATCATTTAGGTTATTGTCCCACCCCCTCCACCTATCATGGTGGCCAGATATGCTCCATTGGTGTTGGTTTCACCTTTACATGACATGCCCTAAGACTATCAAACAAGATTTCCATAGTTTGATGGTACATGGCCCTTGAATGCACAACAACACGTTGATAAAATGAATTATTATTTTCACCTGCAGGAAGTAGATGAAGCTGACATTCAAATGAGATTATTTATGCAGTGTTTGACCGGTGACGTTAAGAAATGGTAAAAAGGATTATGTGTTGCCTCAGTTCTCGACCTTACATCATTTCAAAGAAGTTTTCTTGATAGATGTGAGGTAAAGAAAAATCCTCTCCAAATCTTGTCAGAATATGAAAACATCAGAAGGAATCAAGGTGAGACAGTTCAAGATTATTGCACCTGCTTCAATAATCTGTACAATGTGATTCCAGCCAATATTAAACCCCCACAAGGTTAAAACTGATAAAATTTCCTGACGGTTTCGATGCTGATATGTCATATCAATTAAGGGAAAGAAACTCCACCACCCTGGAGGACATGCAGAAAAGCGCAATAAGTGTGGAGGCCAACCTGTTGGCTAAAAGGGCACAACAGAGGACCGAAAAGAGAGTCATGATTAAGGAAGAACCTTCCACATCTTCTTCTAATGATGGAGAGACTTACTATATCTGAAAGAAATCCTCCTAGAGAAAATCAACCTTCTCCACAAATTCATAATCCTAACTTCAGAAGAAATCCTCCTCAAATCAGGCAGAGAGATCTCAGGGATCAAAGAGAACACAGGGGTCCTGATCAATAGATCAGACCACCCCTACAGGAAAATTATGTTGATGAAGGAGAAGAGGTAATTGAAGAATTGGAGGACACACACATAAACCTCAGGGGAATTCACGATAATGAAGCTATTTTCCTCACTCAGGAAGAGCAAGAACATTTCCTTCTTTCTCAAACACAGGTGAGTGAAGAAACTGAAGAGACTGAACAACATCCATTTGAAAATGACATTATGGAGGTACACAGACAATACAATTTGTGAAGTAAGAATATGGATGAAAATTCCCCAAAAAAGGTAATCGAAACGAAGAAAGTGGTCGAAACCAAGAAAGCCCCTGAGCCTTCTACCAAAAAGATCCCTGAGAAAGGTAATGTTGAAGCTCTAGCAAAAAAAAACCTTACCATTTTACAAATATCAATGTAGACTGAGGTGTCATCAACCAATCCACCAAATAATTCTGCCCAGAAGACTATGATGGACAAATCAGAATTGCTGAGCCAAAGCAGAGCACGTACTCCTTTTAGCCACGAAGGGGAATTATCCAAAGTGAAAATTCCCATTCCCCTTTCCAAGTTGATGAGTAAGGACATTTACCGATTGCAGGTGATCAAAGCACTGAGCATTGAACCTGATATAGGCACGAAGTCCTTAACCGTTGGATCGACGAATCATTCGGACACTGTAAATCTTACTGATGATCAACCTGAACTTCTTTTTGGCCCTGAAGTTGATGGTCAGACTGACAATGGTGTTGTTTCTCCTTTTTAAATCAGCCTTAATATATATGACTTGATTTTTCATAACGTTATGTTAGATTCAGGTGCTTCCCATAACCTCATGCCCAAAGAAGTGATGGAAAAACTGGGACTCGAGATCACCAGACCTTACAAGGACTTACATTCTTTTGACTCCAACAAAGTCAAATGTATCGAATTGATCAAGGACTTATGTATCACATTAGTTCAAATTCCAGCAAAAATCATGGTTATGGATGTTTTGGTCGCATACATTCCCCGGAAATATGGTATGTTGTTGTCCAAGTCTTTGGGGGGCAAGTTGAAAGGTACTCTACAGTTGGATATGTCATATGCCACCATCCCAGTATTCGGAAAACAAAGAAGATTGTACAGGGAGACGCTGATGAAATATATGGTCAACAGTCAAGATAAGCCACATAACTATCCTTTGTACTCTGCACATTCTGATGTAGATTCCTTTATCCTATATAACAATGGTTATACAAGAGAACAAATTGCTCATTTGGAAGAAGATACATTTGATCCAAAAGAAGGCCCAAAAAGAACCGAGGCAGGAAGAA